>PVIR01008057.1:41444-51920 GCA_004026965.1 Petromus typicus
AAAAAAAAAAAAAAAAAAAAAAAAAAAAAAAAAAAAAAAAAAAAAAAAAAAAAAAAAAAAAAAAAAAAAAAAAAAAAAAAAAAAAAAAAAAAAAAAAAAAAAAAAAAAAAAAAAAAAAAAAAAAAAAAAAAAAAAAAAAAAAAAAAAAAAAAAAAAAAAAAACAGAGACTAACCAGATAGACAAAATAGTGATGACTAATTCAAGCTAACAGATACAGCACCAAGAGAATAGAAAGGGTCAAAAACCACACAGTGAATTAGAAAGATGCAAAGTAATAAAGATAATAATATAATGTTTAAGGGGTGGGTGGAAAGTGATAAAAGAAAAAGCAAAACAAAAAGAATAAGAAAATCAGCAAGAAGAGGAGAAAAGAACATGAGATGAAAAGATTGAATTGTATTACTATGAGTAAATAAAAGTGCCAAAGGACAGAAAAAGATTTTTTAAAAAATTCAAGGATATGAAACAAGTATTAAAATTCTTTCTTCCTGAGATACTTGGATTGCAGAAGTATTTTCCTGTGTCTTCTTATACCAAATTCCTGCATCTGTGAAAAGAGTGGCGAACATGGCCCAGGTCATATGTATTTCCTCTCTACTCTCACCTGTAGCCAATTCTGCTCCCAGGTGGGTCCTCCCCACTGGGCAGGGCCAGGGAAGGATAGGTTTGTTTGTACACGGGGAGTAGCTGGTACCCCAACTACTTTTTCACCATGTTGTCTAGGTAAGTGACACTCGATCCAGATGGTCCCCAGTTGTGCTCCCTAGGATGTGGTCAGTGTCCACCTTGGTGCACATCTCCAAATGGGTCTCCAGGTGGATGAAGAAAATACACCTCTGAGACCAGCAGTGACAGGGACAGCTGAGGAAATGAATAGTCAGCCACTTGGTCCTGATCTGGCTGCATTCACACCCAGAACACTGAGCCCACCATATGTGATGGGACCCACTGGTCACCATACAGTGCAGTGTCCACACACTGATCTGTCAATGGTATAAACTCTAAGAAAAGTTGAGCAGGACCTTTCCTTTTCCACAAGCCTCTCTTGTTGCCAACTCCCCCAGGAATGCAGCTCGGGGCCCTCATGCTCCTAAATTGTGATCACTCTGTTTTCTGATGCCCAGATAGCTCAGGTCCAAGAAATGGGACCTTTCTCAAGATGGTGTGTGACTACACCCCTCCCAGATATGACAAGAGTAATAATGCATTTCTTCTCCAAAGTTACAGGGCCATAGAGAACCACTCACTTTCAGAATAAATTCCTGCCCTGGATTTCAAGCTTAGAAGAGCCCCTCGGTTCTCCAGCAGCTGGGCCCCCAACCTACTGTTTATCACCCAGATAGTGGCCTTACTAAGACTGAGCCTATGTATGTGGCATCAAGTTGACCTGCTCCTGCATATGAAAGTAGGGCAGCAGCTACCTCTGTTTCTCTGCACTAGACATACTAACAATATTTTAAGAGCCATAGACTGCAAAGTCAGAGATCCTTGGTATTAAAAACCAAATACATAAATGGAGTATGAATAAGAACAATGAAAATTAAAGAAACAAAGGGCTCTTCCCAGACTTCTGACTTGCTACTTATGAAAGGATTTTGAAAGAAAAAGGTATTAATTGGTATCATGTAAATGTGAAGGAAACTAAAGAAAAAAATGAAAACATAGTTAATAAGTTATATTAAATCCATATCTGAGTATATTTAAATTTCACTATAAATCATTTAAATCATCTTTGTCATCAAGTCACAAATATTTTTGACAAATATTTTATTTAATGAATATGATCTCATCTTTTGCTTTCAGTAGATAGTATACAACAATTGTTTTCTTAGGTACAAATATTAAACTACAGTCTTATCATCTAATGTAAGTATCACCTAGAAAGCTGTGATATTTTAGAATATCACAGACAAAGTGCATGTGACTGTTCAAACTTTGTAAGTTTCAGGGGGAAAAGAATGAAACTGAACAACTGCATTGAGGTGCAGTTCTAACAAGTTGTGGCTCCTCTCCACCTTTGTTAAGTGTCACAACATTACCTGTGACAGCTCCAATGAGCTAGAATTGAGTTTCTTTCACTTCTTTTTCCTACTATTGACTCGTGTTAGACAGGTGAAGGACAGGGCATTGGATCTAGCCCTTTCCAATAAGTCTCCTTTTCAACCTCTGGAAGTATTTAGAAAGACCAAGCATTTAGCTCAGTGGTTCTGCATCTGCCTGGAAAGCACAGGGTCACCAGTTCAATCCCTGGTACCTCATACCACATACCACTATTCCAGGCGTGGTGACTCTGGCCTGTAATCCCAGCACTCAGGAGGCAGAAGCAGGAAGATTTTTGTGAGACTGAAGCTGTTCTAGGCCACATAGTGAGTTCAGGGCCAAAATTAACTACAAAGCGAGACCCTGACAGCAGCAGCAGCAGTAGGACCAGAAGAAGGAGGAAGAAGAAGAAGAAGAAGAAGAAGAAGAAGAAGAAGAAGAAGAAGAAGAAGAAGAAGAAGAAGAAGAAGAAGAAGAAGAAGAAGAAGAAGAAGAAGAAGAAGAAGTGGCAGAAGAAGAAGTGGCAGAAGAGGAAGAAGAAGTGGAAGAGGAATAAGAGGAGGAGGAGGGGGAGGAGGCCACTGCGAAGTAGAAGAAAGAGGAGGGGGAAAGGAAGAAGAAAAAGAAAAGAAAGGACACACACACTCTGAAGATAGAGTCAGTCAAGCACATTGAGAGGGTCATTATTTATAAGGAAAGCAAATTGAGAGGGTCAGTATTTATACTGAAAGCAAAAGTGACAGAATTGTTGTTTAATTCTTCTCTCAAAAGCATGCTTTCCAAAACTTGTAGGAGGAGCACTACATTCCTTTGGCTGTTAAAAGAGACTACAAAATTATGAGGTAATAATGGCATTGGTTTATGCTGAGACTCTTCTGAGACTGCTCATCTGGAATCAAGCCAGGAGGACATCCATCACTGACTGAAATTTCCCTGTGACAATAAGAAACCAGATTCAGTCTTGACAGTCTAATATTCAGAATATCTCCTTAAACTATGGACTATGGCTGCCCAATGTCTACATCAAGAAGGAAGAGACATGAAAAGTATTATTGTGATCATTCAGAAATCAGTAGCATAGAATTATTCCTCATTCATTTTGGACAAAACCAAGGAAATCTTTCCTTAAATGTTATGATGAATCTGTGGTGTGTTTGTTTTCTAAATACATGTGTATACACATGCGTGTGTGTATACAGCATTACATATGTACTCTGATATGTATGTGAAAATATACATATTGACATGAATATTGGCAGAAATAGGTATTTGATAATTCCAAAATTTACCACCATGTATTTCATAACCACTAGATAAGGCATATTTCAAAATTCAAAGTTTTTGGTCTCTAGTTGATAGACAAACTTTATATTCATTCTACGTTCTTTGCATTTCAGTTCTCCTATGTCAGTAATGTCTAGGCCAAGAAAATATTTCAAATTCTTTTTACTAAGATTATGATAGTTCACAGAGTCACATCAGAAGTTCTGATCTGTCATAACTTAACTGCTACATACTCTTTATGCTTAAAAATCCATAAAATGAATGGTCATGAAGTAAGAATTGCTTCTTTCAGAGCCTGGGAGTTAGCTCAGTGGTTCCAGCGCCTGTCTTGCAAGTGTAAGGACCCGGGTTTGATCCCGGTAACCACATACAATACTGGCTGTGGAGACTCACGCCCAGCAGCAACCAGTACCACATACCACAGTGCCGGATGTGGTGGCTCACGCCTGTACTCCCAGCACTCGGGAGGCAGAGGCAGGAGAATTGCTGTGATGTGAGTTTGAGGCTGAGCTGAGGGCCAGCCTGAACCACAAAGCGAGACCCTGTCTCAAAAAACCTAAAAAAAAAAAAAAAAAAAAAAAGGAATGGCTTCTTTCTCCTCCAACAGGCTAAGAACACCAAGGCCCTCCCACAGACAAGATCTGAACAAAATCCCACAAATACCACAAACTCTGGACCTTTCTCTGGTCAACAAAGCTATAAGTGGTTTCTCTGCAACAGACACATACATTTCAAGGAGTCCTGATACCCAGTGTTGCAAATGACATGGACTTTATCTCTATTGGTTTCCTCCAAATGCAAAGGGTATTTTATAGCACTCAGCTCACATGTGAGGCCTCTCACCTGCCCATCACTCTCTCACACCACTGCACCCAGCAGGATATTTTCATAGAGTCCCCAACAGAGACCTTTTCTGTGCATCTGAGATAAAGCTCAGCTCTCACTCTGCCCTGACTTATCAGGGTTCCTGAGTCCTATTTCCCAGAATGAGGCTCCCTGTTCAGCTCATGGGGCTGCTGCTGCTCTAGATCCCTGGAAAGGATGCTGGGAAATGAGGAGTAGGAATGGGATGGTAGTACACAAGCCAGGCCAGGCTCCAAGAGGTCTGATTTATCTGGTTTTGAACAGACATACCGGCATCCCAGACAGGTTCAGTGGCAGTGGGTCAGGGACAGATTTCACTCTCACTATCCGCAGGGTGGAGCCTGAGGACGCTGGAGTTTATTACTGCTTCCAAGATACACATTCTCCTCCCACAGTGATACAGCCTCGAGCACAAACCTCCCTGCCCGGGGAAGCCCAGCTGCCCTCTGTGACGCTGTCTGGGGAGCAGCACAGCAGAGTCTCTGAATCTCTGTGAGAGGAAGAGGCTGAAGATCTCAGAACCACAAGCTGCAGCTGAGGCCTCTGTCCAGGAGTGAGCAAGGAAGAAAACAGAGCAGCAGGACCTGGCTCTGGGGAGAACTCTGACACAGAAGGGAGGATGGAGCTGGGGTCAAGAAGTTCCTTTGGGCCTGGAAATTTCTTTCTGTTTATGAAGCTCGATAAAAACAAATCAAACACCCCAATTAAATTTAGCCCAAAAAGGTTAATAACATAAAAATGACATAATTGTCACTTTACTGAGACTTCACTCCTACACTGTCACCACCAGAGGAGAAGCAGAGGTGATGCACCATCCTCTCATCCTGGCTGTCACTCTGCAGAGTTGTTCCACCTTAGGAGGGAAGAAATGGAAGGTCACTTCCAGGGTGCAGTCTGATACCAGAGCCTCTTTACTGATCACAGTGCTGGATTCTGGATCTCACTGACTCCATGGTTATTAAAGATCCAGTTAGGAAATGTCAGTCAGGTCACGTCTTTCTCATTACTGCAGCAGGACAAAGCAGAGCGTCTGGCATGTGAGTCTGCATCACTGGGACCTGGGGACGATCTGGGAGAAGTTGGAGGATAATTGTTTGATGATATTCACAAATACAGCTACTTTGGGAAGAGGACAAATTCTCAGAACATTTCCCACAGAGATTGATAACACGTTAACACGGGTTTTATGGCCAACTTGCATGTCTGCTCTCTGTCAGTACTCATTAAGCACACAAGAAAGTCTCTGAAAGGACTTTCTTTATAAGTCTTGTGCAGGCAGAGAAGGAGTCACCACCTAGCAGTTGTAGGACTGAGGCCATGCACCTCACACCTCCTCCCTTTCCACATGAGGGCTGGTTATTCCCACTAAGCAGAGTTTCTTTCTTTCTGTGAAAATCTTCATGAACAACTTCTATCCCCAAAACTGAATTTAGGACAAAAGAAAATGTACACAATTTTGAAAAGGGATGGTTGGTTCCTATTATCCAATTCCTGACCTTTGATGTAGCTTACAAAGTGAATATTAAAAGATCCATGGAGACAGCTCTAAAACTTCTATTTAAGTCAGTGTGTGTTCAGCTTTCCAGAGTTCTTCACCCGATGGTGTTGTGAAAGATGAGCAGACTGGTCACATTTTAAAGTCAGAAGAAATAAGCTGACTGATGAATTGGACATGAACTGAGATAGATACACCAAATCAAAGAGCACTGTATGCTTGGAAACGAGCCACCAGAGAATCTGTGATGGTCTCGACTCAGAATGAAAGAAAGACAAAGCAATTCTGAGAGGCAGGGACACAAGAACCTGGACTAGAACATATTTCACGTGTGAAGATGATGCCAGACCTCCAATCAGCAACATGTCTCAATCACAGTCATGTGTGGGAATTGAGAGCTCTAGGAAGTGATTGAGCTGGAGGTGTAAACAAAGCAGGAGAAGCATTGATTTTTCAGGGAATGAGCATGAGTAGATGAGGGCGCACTGGTCCCTGCCACGTATAACTCAAACTGCAGAAGTCAAGACTCAAGGAGGACCCAATGCTGGAGGCTGCACAGTAGGAGAAAGAAGTAGAGAGAGAGAGAAAGACAGATGGAGAAACAAACACAGATGCACAGAGAAAGGAGAAAAACTGAGATCCAAGAGCCAGGGAAATGATTTAAGAATGTCTTCTGTAGGGAAATGTGTAACCATTCAGCAATTAAGTAGAACTTCTGTTGAGTTCATCATGTAGAACTCCTGAGACTTCTTATCATTTGGATGGTCCCCAGACTTTGTTAATTTATCCTTAATAAAAGGATTATTGAAAGAGAGCTGAGGAAGCTTCAGTCCTCAGAGGCTCTTCTTTTTGCTCAAACTCATCCCTGAGTGCCTCTGTTTTCTTCCACAACTCTGGACCTTACCTCGGACTTATGCTGAAAAGTGGTGCCAATACATGGTAGGAAGGATTCACAGAACCCGATGTTTAGGGACTGAAGGGTGTATTCCTTGTTAAATGGAAGACTTTAGTATTAGAGCAAGAAATGGGAAATATTTTATCTGCAATAAATCAGTATGCTCAACTGCTGCTACAAAGCATTAGTGAAGAGGAAGAACTGGAGGAAGAACCATTCCCTCCTCCACTAAGGTTTGATAGTGAAGGAGAGGATGAAATTGAGAATTTAACTATACAGTGAGGAAGTTACAGCATAAGGTGTAGCTACTGCAGAAACAAAAGACATTGGCATTCCCTGTAGAATAAAAGGAATCCTCAGTGCCTCCAGTAGAGATAGCTGGGGAAGAGGCAGGAGGTGTTATTTTATGGAATCCCCTGAATTATGTTTCTTCCTTAAGTATATTTCCAGTTACAATCCACCAAATGTCTCCTAATCAGCAATATCCCAATGGGTATAGTCAGCTGAATTGGAGTCCCTCAGAATCTAAAGATATAAAAACTTTTAAAGAATCAGTGGTTTCTTATGGAATGCATTCTTTTTATGTTCAACAAACCATCAGTAATTGGGCTAATACCTATAAAATATTTCCTGGGGACTGGAAGGATTTAGTTACTGCTGTTTTCAAGGCAGGCCCTCAATTACAATGGCTTTCTTGGTGGAGAGAGGAAGCCTCCGACATGAATTAAAAGAATAGACAAAGAAATATTGCCATAACTCAAGAAATGTCATTAGGAGAAGAACCGTATGCTGAGTGAGAGCGACAGGTACAATCTGATGATACTACGATTGTACAGTGTCGCCTTGCCGCTCTGAGGGTTTTGGATAAGGTTGAAGAGCCAGGAAAAAAGTCTACTGTCTTTACTAAAATTATGCAGAGTCCTGGAGAACCTTATACTGAATTTTTACAAAGGTTGACTACTGCTGTATATTGAGCTATTGCAGATCCAGAGGTACAGAAGATTTTACTTGCATCTTTGGCTTTTAAAAATGAAAACGCCAAAAGTCAGAGAGCTATACATCCTTTGAAAGCTCAAGGAGTTCCTTTTGAGTATGAGATAAAAGCTACTGCAGACCTAGGCTCTCCATCTTTCCAAGCTAATCTTATAGAGCAAGCTATTACTCAGGGGTTATGAGGAAATAATAACAAATGTTACCAATGTGGAAAGATAGGACATATCAAAAAGCATTGCAGGCAATTAAAAGTGAGGGACTTAGAAGCCAAGGAGGTCAGGAGAAGAAATATGTGCTTACTAGTTTGTGCCCTCAATGTAAAAAAGGTTTCCATTGGGCAAATGAATGTTGGTTAACATGAGATATGCAAAATAATTGTCTGCCTTTGAGAAACTTGAAAACAGGCCTACCTCGGGGCCCTCAGACAGACAATATGAGCCAGGTGTTTCCTGTCAGCAATGGCTTGATCAATCTAGCTCAGAATAGCCAACTACCCAATTTCTGTGTGTTGTAGATTTAATGCATACTACTAAAGGAAGTGCAGCTGTAGATCTTTCAGTGCCTCATGATATTTTTCTATCTCCCAAAATTCCTTTATATCGAATTCATACTGGAGTTTATAGTCTGCTCCCTCCTGGGACCAAAGGACTGTTATTGGGAAGAAATAGTCTCACTTTAAGAGGTTTATGAGTACATCCTGGAATTATTGATGAGGACCATCAAGGAGAAATTCAGATTCTTGCACAGGCAGAGAGAACTATATGAATAGAAGCAGGAGAAAGAATTGCACGATTGCTTTTGTTACCATATGAGAGAGGGAAAGTTCATTCTGAGGCTAGAAAAGAAGGGTTTGACAATACAAACAAACAAGTTTTTTGGCAAACCTTAATTAAGGAAGATCGCCCTAAGATGATTGTTATTTTTGATAATATACCTATTGAAGGTCTGGTGGATACAGGAGCAGATGTTTCTATTATTTCTATTACTTCTTGGCCAGAATCTTGGCCCCTTAAAAGGATTCATACTCAATTTACTGGACTTGGTACTCTTAATGATATTTCTCAAAGTGTTAACATTTTAAAGAATCAGGGGCCTGATGGACGGCATGCCACTTTACAACCTTATGTTGCCCCTATTGCCAGGAATCTATGGGGAAGGGACTTGTTACAACAGTGGCAAGCACAAATGTACATTCCTACTTCGTCACATAATGTCAAAAAATAATTTATAAATCTACTCAGAAGGGACATCAGGGTTTAATTATCCAAATTTATCATAGAGGCCACTGCTGTGCCAACTGCTCTTCCTTTAAAATGGATTACTGATTCTATTTGGATTGAGCAGTGACCCTTAACTAAGGAAAAACTGCAGGCTTTGGAGACCTTAGTGGAAGAGCAGTTGAGGGCAGGTCTACTAGTTCTTGGAATTCTCCAGTTTTTTTTTTTTTAAATTATCTTTATTGGTACATTAAATATACACATCATGATTGAACTCCATAATGGGGATTTGTACCAGTATAAGATACAACTTAATTCTCATTTTTCCCATATCCCTACCCACCCTACAGCCCCTCCCATATTCATAAATTTTGTTTCCTTACTTTTTTGTTACATATCATCATTTTTCCCTCTTCACCCTATTTTACATTGAGCATTTTCTATTTCACAATATAGAACATACAATTCTAGGACTCATTTACATCTTTATTTTCTCATACCAGAGAAAAGATGTGATATATACCTATCTGTGCCCTATTTATTTCACTTATGAGGATATACTCTAGGTAAGTCCATTTAAGTAGAAATGATTCAAACTTATCATTTTTATGGCAGTGTAATACTCCATTCTATAGAAGAACCACAACTTTTTTTTTTTTTTTTTTTTTTAGGTTTTTGGAGACAGGGTCTCGCTTTTGTGGTTTAGGCTGGCCCTGAGCTCAGCCTCAAACTCACATCACAATCCTCCTGCCTCTGCCTCCCGAGTGCTGAGATTACAGGCGTGAGCCACCACACCCAGCACTGTGGTTTGTGGTAATGGTTGCTGCTGGGTGTGGGTCTCCACACCCAGTATTGTTATGTGGTTACCAGGGAATCGAACCCGGGCCCTTGCGCTTACAAGACAGGCGCCAGAACCACTGAGCTAACTCCCCGGCCCGAACCACAACTTTTTTATCCAGTCTCCAGTTGATGGACACTTGTGTTGTTTCCATGATGTAGCAATCACAAATGGGGCTGCTATAAACATGGGTGAACATATGTCACTGTGATATGAGTCTTTTAATTCCTTTGTGTATATACCTAGCAGAGCAATAGCCAGGTCAAATGAGACCTCCAATCCTAGCTTTTTGAGGAATCTCCAAACTGATCTCCACAGGGGTTATATGAGTCTAAAAGTCCCACCAACAGTGAAGAAGAGATCCTTCTTCTTCGCAACCTTGCCAACATTTGGCATTGGCTGAATCTGAAATGGCAAGCATTCTATGTGGAATGAGATGAAACCTCAGTATTGTTTTCATCTGCATCTCTCAAATCACTAATGATGTTGAGCACTTCTTCATATGCTTCTTAGCTGCTCTTACTTCTTCCTATGAAAAATATCTGAATTACAGGCCAATATCCCTAGTCAACATTGATGCAAAAATCCTCAAAAAATACTGGCAAACAGAATACAGAGAATTATCATAAAGATTATACACCCTGACCAAGTTGGATTCATCCCAGGGATGCAACGATGGTTCAACATATGTAAATCAATTAACATTATACACTATATTAACAGGCTTAAGGACAAAACTCATATGGTCATCTCAATTGATGCAGAAAAAGCGTTTGACAAAATACAACACCCATTTATGTTCAAAACCCTACAGAAGATCAGAATAGATGGTCTGTATCTCAAACTAAT
>PVIR01008058.1:0-58015 GCA_004026965.1 Petromus typicus
AAAAAAAAAAAACAAGTTCCTTCTTAATGGGATTATTTCCTGGGGCTGTTACTTGTCACATATTTTCTTCTCCTTGGAGAACTTTTTGGAAATGAAATCCCACATTTTAATTCTGCAGTGGCTGTGTAACTTACCTAGCCATTTTGTACTTCAAAAATTATTGAGAAATCTTTAAAAATTATTTGTATAACACTTGCACCTTCATCTAATCTACATAGCAAGCATAATACTTGGGAGATACTTGGATAAACATCATGAGCTTCAACCTGGCTGAGGCCCATTTGGAACCCTCATCAGACATGTTTATCTTTCTTTTCAAACTTGGCATATTCTAAGTTCTTACTCTACCTCTTCCATAATATATCATAAGGCCCTAGAGGACAGAATCCATGCTTTGTTAGCCTCTGATGCCCCAGTATCTGACTTAGAGCTGGACACCTATTAAGCAATGCTGAATACTTCTGGATCTGAATGTATGCACATAAGCCTTCCTGGAGAACATTGCTTGTTGCAGTATTATTTCCTGGACAAGAAATAGTGGTCATCATACCTCCAGACAGACACACACACAACTTACATTTACCTGCCTAGTACCAAATTGAAGGGCACAGGAATCAAAGCAGAAACAATGCAAAACATTTTGAAAAGCTTTTAGGATATTTGATGCAAATAGTTTGCCTAATGAAGACTGGGGACATCTGTGAGATCCTGGGTAATGAGCTCATTCTGCCTGGTAACTAAGAAGGCAGGTCCTATTCCAGCAAGTCAGAAATTCTGCCGTCTGCTCACATTTTCCAGTGCATCTGGACATTTCTGCTTTGATTCCTAGAAAACTGGAGTGGCAAAGGAACTTGAAGAATGTGTGTTCCCAAATGATACTTTATATGCAGGAGAAAGATCCCGTAAAGCTGACATATCAAGGTCATCAATTTAAAAAGTCACAGCCAGGAAAATCATTACCAGGAAGATAATAGTCTCTTCTCTGCTTTGAAGCCCTCAAATTTTATTATTGCTTTCACCTGTTTCTGCTGAAAAAAAAAAGTCAGCTTAGCAGAGCAAAACATTTCTGATCTTCCTACCTGCATGTGGCACTGAAAAAAATTTTATAAATTCTGCTTGGAGTCATGAGGACCTGGCTGTCTACAAACTTCCTGATCCCAACAGACAAGATCAGAAAAGCTGAAAGAAGAATGATTGAAAGTTTGAAATCTCCAACTGAAGCAGGTCTGTGACTGAAACGCCACAGATTAACTGCTCTGTTTCTTATAATACTATCAGTCCCAGACTGATTTTGTTGGCCCTATTATTTTACTTTATTCTCTTCAGTCTTTTTTATTTTATTTTATTTTTCTTGAGACAGGGTCAGACTTTGTAGTTCAGGCTTGCTCTGGGCTCAGTATCAAACTCACAGCAATTTTTCTACCTCTGCCTCTGCCTCCCGAGTGCTGGGATTATAGGCATGAGCCACCACACCCAGCATTGTGGTATGTGGTTCTGGTTGCTGGTGGGCATGAGTCTCCATGCCTTGTATTGTATGTGGTTACCAGGGATTGAACCCTGGCCTTTGTGCTTGCAAGGCAGGCACCAGAACCACTGAGCTAAATCTCTGGCTCCTACTTTATTCTTTTCAAATTTGCAAATTGCATGGGAGCTGACTGATGGCAAAGATGTATCACCTGGCCCAAAGGAAATATGTGTATGGAGGGAAGAGATGTTTTGATGGGTACCTGAGGCTTTTTCTTATGTGGTTTGTTCACTATCTCACCTGTGTCTACTCATCTGTGCCTGGCTTCTCTGACTCATCTTCCCCTGCACACTGTCATGATTAGTGTCATCTCTATGTTCTGCACTAACTTGTTATCTTTTCATTTCCCTGATCCTTTGTTAGTCTCACCTGATTGGAAGCAAACTTTCTGGGCTCCCTTTTGTCAGGAAATCTTCAGACCCCAGGATAAGCTTGTTAATTCTCATATGATCCAACTCCCAAACTCTTCACTGAAGTCTTTAAGGTTCTTTACTGTTCCCCAGAGTAAGATTTGTCACGCAGTCGACATATCGATTTCTTTTGAAACTTCCCACATCCTAAGCTCATAGGTGAAATTTCTTTTCTGAAGCTTTCCAGCTACCAAGACTTAATGCTTACTTCTGTGCTCCCACATACCTTTTATTCTGTTCCTACAGTTAATGTGCTGCATTTTTCTCACCTGTTTATATGGGTATGTCTTCAGCTGTAACACTGTGATAACTGAGGTTAGCCTGGGTCTTGTTTGTAGTGTTTATTTAGCCCTTTGAAGACAATCTTGGGGTCCATAATCGCTAAATACCCAAATGATACAATATGAATTCATTCCAGTTCATCAGCTTGATAACTAAGTATTTACTAAATAAATATTTCTGATACTTATTTTGTGAAAGATATTAGTCCTGGATAGAGAAGAGGGCAGACAAGCATCTTCTATCAGGGAATATATACCATAGCATGAGAGGAACATGCAACAGGCCATAAGGAAATAAATAAACAAGTAATAATTAACGGAGATAATGTGTTGCATTAACTCAATAAAATTGAATAGCATGGCAAACAGAGAGAAAGAAGATCCACTACCAAGAAACTGTGTATGAGACCCGGGTGGAGGCATAGCATGTCCATGAGGAACCTGGGAGAGGATCTTTCCAGCCAGGGATAGCAGGACAAGGACTTTTGAGCAGAAACTGAGCTAAGTGACTTGTTAGAAAAGTAGAAATAAGAGAAGAGTGGGCTGGTAAAGGTTCTTTCCCATATTGTTGGTTGCCTTTTCACTTTGCTGGTGGTTTCTTTTGCTGTGCAGAAACCTCTCAATAGGATCAAATCCCATTTCTCGATTTCTTTTACCAGTTCTTGTGCTATGGGGGATTTGTTCATGAAATCTTTCCCCAAACCAATGTCTTCAAGAGTTTTACCTATCTTGTTTTGTAGCAGGTTTAGTGTGTCTGTTTTAATATTTAGGTCCCTAATCCATTTTGATTTTATTTTAGTACATAGTAAAAGTGCTAGGTCTAGCTTTAGTCTTTGGCAGGTTAAAGTCCAGTTTTTCCAGCACTATTTGTTATAGAGGCTATCCTTCCTCCACTGAGGGTGTTTGGCTCCTTTGTCAAAAATGAGATAGCTTAGTATGTCTGGAGTTGTTTCTGGATCTTCTAATCTACTCCACTGGTCCTCGGGTCTGTTACTTTGCCAGTACCATGCAGTTTTTATCACAGTGGCTTTGTAGTACAGTTTCAAATTGGGGATTGTAATACCCCCCCATCATGTCCTTATTGCTTAGAATCGCTTTTGCTATTCTCGGTCTTTTGTGATTCCAGATGAAGTTCTGAATTATTTTTTCTAGATCTGTGAAATATGCCTTTGGGAGTTCAATTGGGATTGCATTGAATTTGTATAGTAATTGTGGGAGGATAGCCATTTTGACGATATTGATTCTTCCAATCCAGGAACAAGGGATGTGTTTCCATTTTCTGGTATCTTCTTCTATCTCCTTTTTTAGAGTGCTATAATTTTCTCAGTAGAGGTCTTTCACCTCCTTTGTTAGATTAATTCCTAAATATTTCATTTTTTTTGGCTGCTACTGTGAAGGGGATTGATTCCCCAATTTCTTGCTCAGTGAATCTGTTGTTTGTGTATATGAAGGCTAATGATTTTAGAGCATTAACCTTGTATCTAGCTACACTACTAAATTTGGTGATTAGGTCTAACAGTCTCTTGGTTGAGTTTTTAGAATCCTCTAGATAGAGAGTATCATGTCATCAGCAAATAATAATAGTTTAACTTCTTCATTTCCTATATTTATTCTTTTTATTTCTTTGTCTTGCCTAATTGCTATGGCTAATGGAAAGAATCTTTACCAGCCACCTCAGAGACAAAGGGCTACTATCTAGAATACATAAAGGACTCAAAAAAAAAAAATCAATCCACCCGAATTTAAGGACCCAATTCAAAAATGGGCATCTGAAATGAACAGACACTTTTCAGAGGAAGAAGTAAGAGTAGCTAAGAAGCATATGAAGAAATGCTTAACATCATTAGTCATTAGAGAGATGCAGATGAAACAACACTGAGATTTCATCTCACTCCACATAGAATGGTTGCCATTCCAGATTCAGCCAACAGCAAATGTTGGTGAGGATGTGGAGAAGAAGAAACCCTTCTCCACTGTTGGTGGGAATGTAGACTCGTACAACCCCTGTGGAGAACAGTTTGGAAATTCCTCAAAAAGCTAGGATTGGAGGTCCCATTTGACCCAGCCATTGTTCTTCTAGGTATATACACACAAAAATTAAAAGATTCATATCACAGTGACATATGTGCACTTATGTTTATAGCAGCTCAGTTTGTGATTGCTAAATCTTGGAAACAACCCAAATGTCCATCAACTGGAGACTGGATAAAAAAGTTGTGGTTCTTCTACACAATGGAGTATTACTCTGCCATAAAAAATGATAAGTTTGAATCATTTATACTTAAATGGATGTACCTTGAGGACATCCTCATATGTGAAATAAATAGATCACAGATGTGTAAATATCGTATCTTTTCTCTGGTATGAGAAAATATAGATATAAATGAATTCTAGAATGTATGTTATATATTGTAAAATAGAAAACACTCAGAGCGTAATGGAGTGAAGGGGGAAAAATAATGAGATTATAACAAAAAGAAAGGAAACAAAGTTTATGTATGTGGGGGGGTAGGGGTGGTAGGGTGGGTAGGGTTATGGGAAAAGATGAAAATTAAGTTGTTTCATATACTGGTACAAATTCTCATTGTTGAATGCATTCACGGTGTATATATGCAATGTACCAATAAAGATTTCAATTTAAAAAGAGAGCGAGAGAGAGAAGAGTGGTAAAGAGCTGATGGCAGTAACGTGTGCAAGGAACCAAGTAAAGTGAGATGGATGACCGACTAGTCAAAGGATTTGTTGGCCCTGATTTGGAATTCAGGTTTGTTAAAAGTGAAATTGGAAGTAACTGAAGAATTGTAGGCAAAGATTTTGCCTAGTATAAATCATGAGCAGCATTTTTTTTTTCAGGGTTTCTGAGTAGAGCATGGGCTTTGAGTTACCTCAGGCAGAAACAGTTCATCCTGTATTGTCACAGTTGTTCAGGTGAGTGACTTTGATGTAGACAGTGTGTTAACATTGGCAGTGGAAAAAAATAGACAAACAAGGCTTGTGGGCACATGGCTAGTTTGGAGTGAAACAAAGAGAAGTCACCCCAGGGATTTCTAAGTAACTAGGTTCCTGGTGAAGGAGTTCACTGAGAAGGAAAGGAAAAGAAGCACTCAGTAAGGTAAATATTCCATCTCTGATCTTTGAAGTGAGTTACTTGCCACATTCAACTATCAGGGAGATAACTGAGAATTAATAATCTCTAAAGAGAGGTATTGAATTGAACAAACATCATTGTTAAACAGGGTCTGGCTCAACTATTACCAACTTCACTCATGTCAGGTAATAGAAACCTCACTTCCCCAAAGCTCTTAGCAAACATCTCCAAATCATTCTTGATTCTTTTTTGCTTCTCCCCTATTTCATGTCTTCATCATTGTACCAGCAAACTCTGCCCACACTATCTAAGAACTCACGGATCCTTCTGAGTATGTTCATAGCTTTACCCCTACTTTCCACCACTATCTCTCACCTAAAAAATCTCAAGATTATCCTCACAAGAGGATCTGCTTCCTCTTTCACCCTCTATTTTTTTCTAAATTGGCCCTCTCTTCTGTTCTGTAACATTTTTTTCCTTGTTAAATGTCGTATCATATTATTCCTTGCTCAAAACCTTGTAATCAACTTTTCCTCTTAGTGGAACAACCAAAGTCCTCATCATGAACTCAGCCATTTGTGGTCAGGTCCAAATGCCTTCTCACCTCTCCCATACTCTCATTTCATTTCAGCAACCATGACTCCTTGCTGTTTTGCTTTGTTCTGTTTTGTTTGCTTATGCTACAGACTTCAGTGTTACTTCCTGAACTTTGGGATATGTGCATGCACACACACACAAACATACGCACACACGCGCAATTTGAGTGTGACCTCCATGCAAGTTCCTGTTCATCAGAAACCTTCTCTGGCTGCTCCATAGGAAAAGCATATAGCTCCTGTCAATCTCAGGCCACTGTCTGTATGTTCTGCTCCCTGACACCATAGTATGTGTTCTTCATGTTCTCACACTCCAGCTAGGATGTTCACTGTGGAGAGACTTGCCTTTCTTGGCAACATCTTCCATTAATTTTTGTAACCATTGCACTCTGCACATGATACACCTGAAAACATTTGTAAAATCATGGGTAGACTGGAAGAAATTTTAGTAAGTGAAATAAAATGCATGTTAGGACTCCCTGTAAACTCCTGTACACAAAAGTGGCTTTTGTTGGGGACAACTCCACCTGCTTTTCACAAACTGAAGACCGAGCAGTGACTCATCTCCTGCCCACAGATTCTATCCTTTGCTCTTGTAAAAGAATTATCTGCCTTCATAACTCTGTTTTTAAGTTTTCTTCCATCTCTTTCCCTAAAAATCTCTTTCATAAATGGATACTATGATTTATGAAGCTCATGGTGAATTCTGATACAAAACAATGTGGGGTCTCTCAAGCTGTCTCTCTCAAGATAGTTGTTGAACTTCCATTTTTAACACTTTAACATATGACATGTTGGTTTTACCATGGGTTCCATCATATGACAAATATCTAAAAATTATAAAATTGATAAATGGGTGTGACATTGATTCAGATCTATGATCCCTGTCCTGACTTCATCTTTCCATTGTTGCTTGACAGTGGAACATTGTGGGATGAGCTTATACTTTATCATCTTTGGAAAAATCAATTAACACCCCTAGAAAGTTGCTCAGGGAAGACTCTGAAAAGTCTTCCTGTTTGGAGTCAAGGAAAAGGTTGCCAACCACATTCCAAATTAGGCTTCTGGTAGTGGACTGAAAACTCCATTGTGATAAAAAATGGCAGGAATATATCCAACAAAGTGTCACTCTGAAATGTTTCTGGACATCAGCAGAATGACAGAGAAACACCTGGAGTAGAATAAAGTTTGCTAAGAAAGCAGAGTCGAATATATTTAACTTTGTCACACATTTTCAGATTTTTTGATTGTTTTTTTCAATGTTACATTTACATGTCCCTTCCACAAGCCATTTGCTTTTTTCATTCCTGAATTATGATTTTACTCAACAACTATTTATAGAACTTTTTTTTCTTTTCTAGAGCTTCAGACAAAAGGCTGGACATGTACCTTTGAGATCACGGGTTTTATTAAATGTTTAAAGCTGAGGACAGCATAGTGTCATTTGAGAGTTATTTGAAATGCCATTTAAAATGTCAATTTCTGAAAGACATTTTGTCATAATTACTGTTTTATTACTGGGACAAAATACTCAACATCCACATGTTAAAGAAGGAGTGTTCATTTTAGGTCACAGTTTGTAAAGTTTCCAGTTCCTAGTAGGTTGGCTGTAAGAAGGCAGAGCAGTGTGGATGACGGACCTCACAAAGAACAAGCAATTCATGATGTGACAGCCAAGAGGCAGTGCAACTTCTTTCGTTTATTTCCTTGTTTATTGCATCCGGTTACAAACCCATAGGTTGGTGGGAACCACACTCAGAGTTACTTTCCCATCTTCACTAAATCCATCACCCACAGCTAGCATGAGGTCAAACCAATCAGTGGACTAAGCCACTATGACACACCATGATCCAGTCACTCTCCAGACTCCTACTTCAGAGCACTCAAGGCTTTGGGGGGGACATCTAGGTACAAGTTGTACCACATCCCCCCTCCATTTCTAATGAGGATATCTATTTTAATTGAATTTCATCAATTTTCAAAATGTAACTACTGAATAAAAAGGGGAAGGAAATTTTAGTGGAAGGGTGAACTATGGATGAGTAAATGTGCAGAGCTGGGATGATGTTATGCTTATAGAATGACTTTGCTTTCATCTTGAATACTTTAGAATCCCTGAGTCTCACAGAAGTCTTTCTAGGCCTTAGCTGCAGTCCCATCTCTTATGAGGAAGGATTTGTGAACAGCGTTGTTGTGGAGTAACAAAGGTGTATGATATCTAGGTATCTGGACAGATTTGAATTTGATAATAATGTGTTTGAAATAATGCAACATCTGTCAAAGGAGAAAAATACCACTTACAAGATGATCTGCACACATTAGCTTTTGTTAAGACAGTTTCCAGTTGGCATGTGACAGTACTGAAGTTAGAAAGAAATTGGAGAATGCATTGTGCTGCCATAAATGCAAAATTTGTGAAAATCTGTCTGTCTGATTAATTAGTGAGCTTGATTTCCAGAACATAGTCATGAGATGTACCAAATCAATTAAACATTAAAGATTTTTTCATATTAAGAGTTGATTATTTTCTAAAGAATTTCAGGCTTTTTATCCTACTCTTTTTTAAATTTTTATCTTTATTGGTACATTATGAGTGCACATCATAATCACATTCAACATTGAATTTTTTTCTACTCCTGGTAGCTAGCTCTGATCTAACTCCACTGATACTCTTGCCTTCACTACTAGCAGGGCAGACACACTATGCCCTGAACCTTTAGCCTGTGTAAGACAAGCTATTCCCTGTTTCCATAAGAACAGGTTTTCTCCATCTTCTCAGGCTAACAGCTAAAAGATAACGACAGAAAACACAGTCCAAGGAGATTGTTCCTCAACAAAGTTCCCTTTAGCATGTGTACGGAATATTCAACTCAAGGAACACCATGGAGGGTGAATTAGGAATTGCATTGCAGCCCATAAATCCTACTTCAAGACTTTTTTTTCTATATTCAGATACTAGCCCTTTCTTTTTAACACAACAGACGTATGTCACAGATACAAGTCCAGAAGAAGTGTGACAGCTTGGATTCTCCCAGAAGCAGACATCAAGGAAAGTACTACTCAAAGTGCAAAATACCTTATGTGGAAGTTGTAGAGAATAAAAACTAGGCATTGGAAGGAAGAGAAGAAAGCTTTGTAGAGGGTGTGTTAGCAAGGCAGCGTGGAAGAGCAGTGCTCACTGCTGAGGGGAAACTGGGCGACACCCTCGACTTATCTGCCTGAGCCCCAAGCAAGTGGATCCTACACCCACACATCTTAATCAGCCCTTTCCTGAGCACTCATGATGCAATGGGCTGTGTGTTGTCTCATGGGCTGGAGAAATCTAGTAGTCAAGAGAATTAAATTGCCATAAGTTGAATCGGTATGAGATGGGAGAAGTGGTAAGGTCAAGACAGCAACAATTGGAGAAGAACATTATCTGAGACAATTGTAGTGAAGATAATACAAACCTTTCATCTGCCTAAAACATATAGATATTAAGAATTTCACACTTACTTCCAAGCTTCCTCTTTACCCTTTGAGTGAGTCTGATTTTCCACCCTCAGAGGTATGAAAAGAGTCTTAGAAAGCTGGAGAACTTTTCCTGAACCAAGAACTATTGACAAGATTAAGTGAAAATGAAGGACTTTGTCACTTCATTAACCTTCAGACCCATCAGTGTGCTGACAGTTGCTTTCAGAGTCCACATCCTACACAAAAGAGAAGGCCAACCTTCCTGACAGGTACTGTGGCTAATCAACCACAGTACAGGGAGCTCTTGGAACATGACCCACATCCACCCTGCAGGTGCAAACAAGACTACACAGGGGAGGTGGTGAAGCCTGTACACATCCTTCTCCACCACTTCCTGAGCCCTTTTCACAGTATACCCAGGGCCTTTTCCATCCAGACATTTTGCCACTAGTCTCACTGAAGTGAATAGTTCACACAATACAAAAGCCTGAGTAAGTTACAAAGTTTACATATTCTTATAGTTGCTATCTTTGTTCTACAATGATAGTTAAACTAATAGAAATAATGTGATTGTGGCTTATACAGGATAGAAAACTATTCAGGACTGTGTTTCAAAGATCTATGGTCTTTCATTCAGCTCGTATGTGCTGTGGCATGAATTTCAGCAGAACTGTGCCCTCCAATTTAGATGCCAATTTTTTTTTTCAAATGGACATCTTATGGCAAGGAGATCACATCTTCTAGACGTCCCCCAGATCACCATTCCAACAGAATATCAGCTCTGAAACTAGAGTTGGCCTCTTACTATTCCACAAGTATGGAAGGAAGGCGTAGGATGCCTAGAGATGAAGGAAGCTATTCCTTGTGGTGAAGCAAGAAAAGAATAAACTTAAGCTGCCTTTGTTTCCCAGTCTCACGTGGAGGTTGTGCACCTCGGCCCAGAGGAAGGTTACATGTGCACAAGGTTTTCTTCACAGATGAGGAACACTGGGTTTGCACAAGGAGTAAATTAAGCTGCTTACCACTGGAACAAGGCAACCAGCAGCACCAGCACCGCCAACACGTGCCCAGTGAGAGGACCTCCTAGACATGAAGTTGTAGCATAAGCAGCAACACCTGTAGGAAAGAAAGAGCCTGAAGAATACTGAATGTTTCAATGTAGGATCGTGTATATCACTTGAAGAATTCTCTCTTTATAGCAAAAAATAAAAGTGTACTGTGCATAGAATAATGAAGGAGCAGAAATCTTCACCTCCTTAGCATACAAAATAATTTTCCCTGCAATAACCTTAATAAAATGTCACAATTTCATAAAGCAACTATGTTTGAAGAACTACTGTTTTTTTTTTTTTTTTTTTTTTTTTTTTCTTTTCTGGCTTGGACTCTTTATGGACTGTGCAGAACAGGTATCACACACTTGTTTCTGAAGTTTGCTGTCTGTGTGATCAGAGCCTTTCTTTTACCAACGGCCATAGAACTACAATATGAGAAGTAAAATTGCAGAAGAATTTTAAAAAATTATGCATGTCAATTATTTTTATTTTAACACAGCCAAAGAATTTCAGTGGAGCTGCCCAACCCTTTGGTTTTCATTTCTCTCCAATCACTTATTACAAAAAAAGCATCTGGAAGCTGGGATGTCTCCCTGCACTGCCCACAGCTTGCTCCTCTAGTGATGGAAAGGCAGAGAGGGAGGCCTTCACCCAAAAGCCCATGGGTTTAGGCAGAAGGGTACCAAGTGGGAGGCTGGCCTGAGTGACTTAGTAAAATCTCTCAAAATTAAAATTATATATACCAGTGAGAGAGGTAGGGATTTATTTCTATACTACCTTGATTTGTCCCCATGACTATCAAATTCAAAGAATAAAACAAAAACCCTTGAAGTGGCATTGGGAACCCTGGAAGCATAATGGCACTTAGAAAAGTGAGGCAGATAAAAAGCTGTTCACACAGCAACCAGGCAAGAATGGAGAGGACAGAACATGTACTGGCATCGTTCCTAGCACCAGATGTTCTGAGGACTGTATGAGAATCCCAGGTGTACATGGGAGACTCTGTGTGCAACTTTCTCCTAACACTTCATTCCCATTGAAATGCTCTTCCTCACTCCAGCATTCCCTCCCCACTGCATTAACTGTCTCTTCCTTGCCATCTACTGAGCAAAACTCAGCCAAGTGGAAGGAGGAATCTTGATACATATTTCACCAATAATAAGGGAGCTTCCTTCCTCATCAGGAGGTTCAGGAAGTAATTATACAAGAAGACAGAAAATATATCTAAATTTGGGTTGCTGTATCAATCAATGATTGCTGAAGAGACAAACTTAATGTAAAATATTCACATATGTCAAGATTTATAGGCTGACAAAGACTGCCCACAGAGTCAGGAGTAGAAGAGGGCAAAAGAGATGTCTTTATGCTAGAAATCTGAAAGATCCAGTCATAAACTAAGGCCTGGAGTTCATTTTAACGTTCCATACAAGTTTGTATCAGGAAGCTGAAGGGCCAAAGAATCTTTGCTCGAAGCCAGGAAATAACATCCAAGGTAAAAGTGAAGACTCAATCTCCCCTGAGCAAACAGAAGCAGCCTTCTTTCTTCATTTTGTTTGTAGTCCATTCAGGCAACAACTCTACTGGTTGATGCCAGCCAAGGGTAGGTCTTCTATGTTCAGTAAATCCCTTCAGTCACACTCAGACTGTACTGCTCCAATTCACTTGGGTCTGTCTCACTCCACCGACATACTCAGTTAATTATCACAGTGACTTTCTAGCTAGTAGCAACAGTAACAAGAATTTACATAGAACAACTATGGTTGTGTGTTCCATCTCATTTGAATTCTCCAATAACTTTATGAGATAGGTATAGGTGAGATAACTGGTTTGGAAATGTGTCCTGGCTTCTAAAGACCACTTACTTAACAGGCAGTGGAGGAATAAGACCCAGTGCTTCCCTTCCTAGGCCGTTTTAGCCATTAAGTTGAAGGGTTTGAATACAGGCTGAAAAAGACCTAGACTGAACCTGAGGCTGATGCTCATCTGGATAAGAAGTTACTGATGGCTATTTGAGTTTCCAAATTATCTTCATATCCTATGATTACTTGGCAAATGCTCAGGAGTCAAACAATCTGCAGATATCCTTGATCAGGGGAATGTGATACTCATCACTGGATGACTCCGCTCATGGGTGAATACCAACTTCCGGTGTGATACCGGAAGTTGAAGCCTGTTTGGAGGAGGGGAGGTCACTGGGACCACATCCTGGTGGGATATATGTGACCCTCCTCCTCTTTTGACAACCCCTACCTTCTTGTCTGCCTTGTCATGACCTCCTCCTCTTCTATGACACTTTGCTTTGGATCCAGCTAACTGTAGACTGAAACTTCTACAAATTTTGAGCCCAAGTAAGCTTTCTTCCTTCAAATTGTGGGTGTCAGGTATCATGTGTCCCTAACTACAAAGAATGAATTCATTCTTATTTATGGTTTAATACTATTCTGTCATTTATGAAAATGAATTTGTCTACTACTTTTCCAATATTGCATTAATCTCTACACTATATAAAGAACTAAAAAAATTAAGCCCCATAAAAATTAATAATGCAGGTAAACCCAACAGACAGTTCTCAGTAGAAGTACAAATGATCAATAAGTACATGAAAAAAAATTCCCTCATCTTCAACCTTTAGAGAAATAAGAACAATTCTGACATTTTACCTTGCTCTCATTAGAATGGCTACCATTAAGAAAAGAAAGAACAAGAAATGTAGCTAGTGTGTGAGAGTAAATAAAAATTCCTACGTTATCAGTAGAGATGTAAACTAGTACAACTATTATGGAAATCAGCATGGAGATGCTTCAGAAACCTAAAAATAGACACTTCATAGCTATGCTCTTCCTGGATATATTCTGGAAAGACATATACTTTCTTTTGAGTGCTCCTGGCCTCCTCACAAATTCCAAGGACTGCAAGAATACATTGGCATTTTCCTTGATAGAGAAATCAACAGTGGCAAACAATCACTCCTAAAATTAGTGTTTTTAAAGTAATAATATTTAGCTTAAAGTGCTGTAGGCCTGAGCAGTGATTATTATGGCCTGAGCTGCCTGATTACTTTCTGTAGGACCAATCAAGAGAAGAATTTAAAGTGTATTATAAAAGTATAGTGAAAACCACCAAGACTATTTTAAGTGAGAGGAAAATGAAGGGAACTTTAAAAAATTGTTCCAATTGGAGCTTTTCTCTTTGAGAAGTAATGGGGTTTTGAATTGGTCTTTAACAACTACATTTAGAAAACTTATATTTTGTTTATAATATTCCTAAGAGACTCTTACTAGACTTGGTTCATTCACATTCCTGCAAATCCCCTAAGAAGGCACTGTTGACCTTGCTTTAAAAATTAAACACTGTGTCCAAAATATTCAGAAGCTTGCCTAAGAAATACTTTAAAACTAATTGAATATTCCATCTATATTTTTCTGACTGTGAAACTAATGAACTTTCCACTCATTGAATTTATAATTGTTTTACTTTGAATATATAATAATTATTAATAATTTTATTTGATCTTTATTGAGAAAATTATTTGTAAGACCATTTCTGCCATACACATAAAAGACTATCTTTCTGAGACAAAAAGAAGATAGGCCAGCATGGCTTCAACCTCTACTGTGACCCTTGTATTCAGCAGGCCATGAGGGCATCCTAACTGTCTTCAGATTCAAATGCTTACATTTTCATGCATTCAGTTTATTCTATCAGAATTGTAGATGCAATAATGTACAGTCTAACCTCAAAGATTAACAAGATAATGCATGTAACTTATCTAAGATCTTGCTTGAGCAGTGCCTGGGTATTCATATCATGAGTGACACTTTAATTATTACTCCGCCAATTACAGAATAGTAGGGAGAGTGACTTTCAAGGAGGAGAATAAAGCCCTTAGGAAAAGGAAACACTAATGGTGACCAATTAAAGATTGTATAGAAGAGAACTCTATGTGCAACTAATGATAATTATTCACTAAAAAATTAAGACAGAACCAATATTTATGGCAGGTTGAGCTGAGGTTGTAGTAGAGACAATCCCTCAGGTAACTACATCTTGTGCTTTGATCTGGATGATATCCACTACAAAACTTACAGGAGAAAGTATTTTAATCTTTGGGAAACTTATCCTCTTCAATTTACAAGTCACTGTAGATCCAAACTCAACCTCACTCTGATCCAGTTCCTCTCAGCAAAAGAAGAGAACAGACTTAGTTTTCTATCTTCATCGCCTATGTGCTTGTCAAATGCCTGCTGAAACAATGCGTATGTTGATTATTCTCTTGAGTAAGGTACTTACCTACTCTGTATCTCAACCATCCTTTATAAAATGAGGAACACACTGGATCCTAACATATGAGTTTTTGTTTAGTGACAAACAAAATACCTACTGAATTAAGTAGAATACTGAGTATAGAGGCAATTCTTATAATTGTTAATTAAAATCTCTATTATAGCATTTCTTATAGATTGACTTTCAATGAAATATATTTGAGTCAAAGCAATAGGAATATTTATAATTTCACAGGGAAATAGACCTCCTTTGATTAAATTTTTATTATAATTGTATCACCACCATCATTAACATTATTATCATCATTATGTAAGCCATTCATCATAATAATTGAGGTAAGGAGTTTAGCTATGCTGATATTAGCCGTATAAAAGCCACAATGCAGCTATACTACAAATCCTATTTTATTGGTTCCTAGAAAAGAGGGGCTATAATAAGCACCAGACTGCACAAGGTAGTTTGCATGAATCCATTGATTTAATTCATACGGTAAACCTTCTTGCTGAGAAACCCTTCTTACTTACTTTGCAGATGAAATTAGTACAGAAATTAGCTTTTACTATTTTCCTAAGTCATTATTGGCACGTCTGCTCTTGAACTCAGGTTTGGATAATTCTAAATCCCTGGGTCTTTGTACTGTTGTGTTCTCTTTTATAAGGGAAGTGTTTGGGTGATGAATTTCTGGATGACTGACCTATGTTTTAATAATTTGAACCATGGACTCAGCATTAGAAGACTTACCTTTGATATGAGAGCCTTTCACTTGGTAAAAAGAACTTTGGCAGAGCTACTTGCATTTTGAGGACTCTGTTTCCTTATCTGTATAATGGACCCATATATTCTTACCAGCTGTTCACAGAATGTACATGACTGTGCTTTGCTTATTGTAATGAAACTGTGAAAAGTGATAGATTATACAGTGTCAAAGTAAGGAGAGCCACATCCACAGTCCTTACATCTCAACTATCCTCCTTGATATTGTCTTCGATGCTAAATTTCTACCTTAACCACACTGTTTAGTGTCAGCAAGCCACATGGGCTTTGCCTTAGCTCTGCTCCAGGAGTGTCACTTCCCTCTATGTCCACCTTTATGTGAGGGTAAGAGGAGGGGTGAAATACTACCTCATAGGTTATGGTGCCCCTGCTCTTTTTGTATCCTGTACGCTATTTGCTTGAAATTCTATCTCAGTACCACCAGGATAATTTTTTCTATTTCCCAGATGATCCATTCAAGTAGAATAAGATTGAATAAATGTTGCAGGATTTCACATCTTAAATGTAGATAAACTGAGAATAAATCTAGGACTAATATCAAAGCAAAGGTTCTCTCGAATTTTATTCTTCATTTTTGCCCATTTTTGTCTACTGTAGAACAATGTTGCATTGAATTGAAGGAATTGAATTAAATTAGACTGCAAAGGGAAAAACTTCGTGGCAAAGACCACGTCTGTCTCCTTTTCGGTTTGATCTGTGTGCCTTCGTGTCTGTCCTTATTTGCTTGCTGTGATTCCCTTGTCACATCTACACTTTCTGTCGCCAGTGAAGACGAGACCCAGATGCTGCCCAACAGCGCCCCCTTCTGACCCTCGTAGTGATTTCATACATCCCGAACTGCGAAGCTCATTGTTCTCTAGCATTTGTTATAATGCACAGAACGAATGGATTGTGACTGTGGGATGATACTGAAAATTAGGTTTATTTGGAGATGAGCTGATCTCAAATTGCTAAAACTGCCTTCTCGGGAGGCAAATATACAGTTCATGCTTGAAGGGAAAAGAAAAATATAGCATCTTCCCCCTCAGTGATTTAGACTAGCTAAGTTGAAACCCCACCAAATTAGAATTACATTGTTCTTGCTGGCACTCAGCCAGATTCTTGCTATATTCAAAGCAGTCATTTCAGCTCAACATCACGGGAAAAAATGTTTTCCTGATGTGACAAAAGTTAGATTAAAACTTCACCTTGGAGAGAATATCAGGACCAGCCACATTCACTAAGGCAGCTTGCACAGCAATATGCTGAGGTATATGCAGGGGTCACTCCTGTGGCTTAAACAAAGAATGAGAGAAGGGTTCAAACGTTTTCATCTCTTCCCAGCTCTGGATGTAATTTGCTGACAGATCCTAAGGACCATGCTTAACTCCTCCACAACTCCTATTTTTTATGCCCTGTACTGAGCACCAGTTCCTTGTGCTGCAGAAAAACAAGAAAATCACAGTGCCCAGAAATGGAGTAAAGCATCCTTGAAATCCACTCACTGTTACTAGGGGGACTTAGGAACTCATTCAAGTTTAATGTCTGTGAAACACAGTTTCTTCCTCGGTAAAATAGAGAAAAAAATGCAGTGTCTTTTCCACAAGGCCGTTGGTGAGAAATAGATCAGATCGTGTGGAAAAAAATGCCAAGAACCCGATGAGGGTTGAAGAGGTGTGAGGATCATCAGCCTTCTGGCTGATGGTGACAGTGAGTCAGCAAATGACAGTCTACAAACCCTAAGCTGATTTTGTAAATAAAAGGTACCCAGACGCAGTCTTAACCTTTCATGTGCATCCCATCCCTTTACTAGTCCTTTCTTCTTTCTTCCAAGTATTTTTTCTTTCATTCTTTTATGTCTTCATTTTTTTTTCTTTTTTCTCCCTCTACAGTGAGCAAGTCTTAGACATACTAAGGCTTTAAAACATGGAAAAAAGTTTCCCCCTTTCCTTGGCTGTCATTATGCCAGGTCTCATGGTGTGCCTGGGTATGTGGGGCCAGGTTGCACCCCACTGCCTGGCAAGTCTGAGGTCATTAACCATGAAGCAATTATACATTGTTGTGAACAACCAGATGTTGCAATGATGAGTTCTTGTTCTTTGATGCTATACTCAGTCTAGTTTTTAAATCATCCAATTTATATCCTTTTATACTAACTGTGGACTCCTTAGGAGTAGGAGCTATGTTGCGTCATTGACGCAGATCACATGCCTCACATCTCAGCTCAATATATGCCTGCTGAAGTTGCACATGGCGGCATACAACTGTATTTTCAGCAGACTGGGTGGCTGAGGCAGAATGATCACACGTTTGAACCCAGCCTGGAAACTTAGCAAGTTAGTGAGACCCTATGTCAAAGCAGAAAATTAAAAAGGGCTGCAGATATAGCTCAGTGCACTAGCACTAGGTTCAGTGCTCAGTTTCAGAAGAACAAAACAAAACTTCCTTTTTAAAAAATGAATTTTATTGGCACTGTATATATATATATATGTATATATGTATACATATATATATATATATATATATATATATATATATATATATATATATGTTATGATCACATTCAACATTGAGGGTTTGTACCAGGACATGATACATCATGATTCTCATTTTGACCTGTACAGTACTATGCAGAACTGTAGATGTGTTTTGTTAATTTTAAATTAAGTCATTTATTTTGGATATTTCTGCAGTGCAGTTTTTATTGGCACACCTAAAAGGCAGTGGCTTGTTAATGGCAGGGGCTGACAGTTTAGTCCTTATTAGCCACAAAGAGAAGGACAAATAAATCAAGAAAACTAAAGGATGTTCATTTCATAATTTGGAAGATTTTAAGGGTGTGCTGGCCTTAAATTAGGAAATGATAAACAGCCTTCTCTCCAGCACCTCTACACAGTGACAATATGCCAGTGGGAAAAAAAGCAGGGGCACAGCTGGGCCATGAAGTAACCTCTGCTCCCTATCGAAGCATGACCAGATCCACCTGCTGAACATGTGATACAATCCAGCATCTCCTCATCACCTCAGAGTGGCTCCAATTAAAGCCTCATTTGCAAGGAACTAATCACAGTTTTCTGCAAATTGAAGGAAATGCTATTGCAATCAAATGCATCACTCTTTTTCCTTATGTGTTAAGTTTCCTGGTGTGGTGTGACATTTAGGAGGTGGCATCATCCTCAAATTCATTCCTTTGCTGAAGCTTTTGAATGAGAAATGAAATTTCAACTAGTGACTGGTTTTGACAGAACTTATTTTTCTAAAAAGCCTATCTCAATCTTTTCTCATTACATTTGCAAACTTTGACATATTTTAAACCATTTTCCATCTGCTCATTGTATTACACAAATGTGAGTAATAGTGGTGTTTGGTTTCCCCTTGGAATACTTAGCTGACATATATTTTTCACTGTCTTTACCCACATTATCACACTTAATCTTGAGAATGGCCCTAGGAGTTATTTTGTGGTGCTGCCATCTTCTACACAACCAGGCCCAGGTGCGGTGGTGTATGGTTGTAGTCCTAACACTGAAGAGGCTGAGAAAAGAAGACATATGAAACTGATACAGCTTGAACCACATAGTGAATTCATGTTCAGCCTGAACTATGAACCAAGACCTTGCCTCAAAAAAAAAAAAAAAAAAAAAAAAAAAAAAAAAAAAAAAAAAAAAAAAAAAAAAAAAAAAAAAAAAAAAAAAAAAAAAAAAAAAAAAAAAAGGGGAGGGGGGAGAGAAAGCAAAGAAAAGTGCAAAAACAATGAAGCAAATTGCCAAAAAATTCTTTTTAAATTACATAATAAGAAAAAAGTGAATCCATGATTGGATCCTTTTAGTTGCTCAGCCTCTACTGGTAATTTCTAAGCTACATTAATTTTCACACCAATCACAAATGGAACAGGGAGAAAGTCACAGAACACTCAGCAGTCAGCATGAACACGTGCCTACTGTCTGGACAGTTCTAAGAAAGACTGGTCAGAATAGTCAGAGAGTTGGATCTGTGGGGACGAGTTTGAAGGAATTAACTCAGGTCCGTCGAAGGACAAGACAAGAAATCTACCCAATGAGTTACATCCTCAGTGGACTATTTTTAAATCATTCTGGACTTAAGAAGCCATTTAGGAAAGTGTTTGACAAGTCATGTTTGTTTTTTAACAATTCAAATGTTTTTTTTTAAAAATTACTACCTTCCCTGAAAAACTTTCATTCCGTCTCAATCGGTTGTGATTGACATGTGAAGGCCTCAGTAGCAGCCTCCTCCGTGAGAAGCTTCTGGGGTGGTGGGAGGGGCCACAAGCTGTGCAGTATGTGCTGGCATATGCTGTTACTGAGCATAGAAATGGAGCTAGGATTTTTGGAGGAGTCTTGAATTTCATTTCATTTAAATTTAATTTTTTAAATAGGACAGAAAAAGTCAAGAAATTCCTTTCTGAGCCACCTCACAGCCTCAGTTTAAATGGCTCATTAAGAAGAAATTCATGTTCATGGGAATTCTATTTTAATTTTGAGCGATATTTTCTGTGAGAAGGATTACCCTTTTACTGAGATAGTTCTACAAATGACTCGCAGACATTATTTGTAGTTCTACAGAAGAAGCCTAATTATGTGACACTATAATCCTTCACATCTATGAAGTGAGAGAGATTATGTACCAGCCCATGAAGGTGTCTCAGGAAGACACCCTTGGTCCTCTGAATCTGGGATAGGAGCAAAGGGAATGTAAATGCTCCAAGTAGAATCAATGCTGTTTAATGGTACTTATTTAGTATATTATATTTAACATGTGTTATCACTTGTCTCTAGTTGTTCCCCCAAAGCCTAATGTACTCATTGGTAGGACTTTTGAAGATGACAATATGTAAGGTGTATGATACTTGGATTAGGGATATGTGGTACTAAATCAGTCTACTGTTTGGTTTAATGCAGTTCTAAGGATGGACAATGAGAAAGACCACCCAGGGCATGGGTGACACCAACCAAACAGTCTGTAGTTTGTAAGGAATAAAAGGGAAAGGAAAATATGGAGCACAAGAAAAGATGGATAGAAGGAAGGGAATTGACCTCTTGCAAATGGGAAGGTGACCAAGGGAATTTAAGTAATAAGAAAAGGGGAAATGAGTAGAATAAAGACATACCATGTGCATCACTCTAATAACCTAAATGAATGTAATTATTATGTGTCATAAGTGTGATGCAAGATTTGTAATATCAAGAAGAACAAAAAAGAAGAAAGGGGATGTAAAGGAAGCAGGAGAGAGGAGGGAAGGAAAGAGAAGGCAATAATAAAAATCAGGATGTACCGGACCGGGGAGTTAGCTCAGTGGTTCCGGTGCCTGTCTTGCAAGCACAAGGACCCGTGTTCGATCCCCAGTAACTACATACCATACTGGGTGTGGAGACTCACCCCCAGCAGCAACCAGTAGCACATACCACAGTGCCAGGCGTGGTGGCTCACGCCTGTAATCCGGGAGGCAGAGGCAGGAGGATTGCTGTGATATGAGTTTGAGGCTGAGCTCAGGGCCAGCCTGAACCACAAAAGTGAGACCCTGTCTCAAAAAACCTAAAGAAAAAAAAAAAACCCAAAAATCAGGATGTATCATTCCAAGAAAATTGTAAACTGTGTATACTGCAAACATGTATAGCAAAACAAAAGTAACTCAATAATTCCTTTCCTCTGTGTTTAATCAAATTGATTATTGTTATTTCTAATCCCAAACTCAGATCTGCATCCTTATATAAACTAGGTCTGTATAATGACAGCTGGTATTGATTTTACTAACTGACATCTAGGGAAAAAGAAGTTTTTTGAAAAGTGTTTGGTAAATCTTGCACTTCTCACATATAATGCAGAAGTATTTAGAACTGGGAAATATTTTGTCTGCAATACTTGTGTTTGGAAGGTCTTCAAACCAACAATAAGTAAAAGACATAGCCACTTCCTTGGATCCACAAAAGGATGACAGGTGTGGTATGGTGATGCATGGTGCATTCTGGGCTAATGGTGCTGGAGCAGGGGACATAAAATAAGACAGTGGTAATTTCTAGCACTGAGAAATCACAAGAATTGCCATTTCCTCTTTCCTATCTAGGTTTTCAGAAAATTCTGAATTAAATTTTTCTAGAAGACAGGAAATACATCTAACTGCTCAAATGAGGGATTTAGCTCATTTATTTCAAATTTCATAATATTATTTTAAAATTTACATTTCTGTTGCCAGAAGCGTGTTTATCTGTTTGGATTTAGATAGGCTTGAAAAATTGTCTTGGGCATCACTAAGATATCAAATTGAAATACATGGTTTTTCTCATTCAAAAGAACAAAGCTGTCCTGGCCACACACCATGGGGGATGTAAGCAACAAAGACAAAGCTTCTTTCAGCAAGGAGTGCATGCTAGATCTGAGTAACAATCCCTCTAGACAGCTCATTGCTTTGAAAAATTAGCTCAAGGCACAGGCCACAGGCAAGAAGTACATTGTACCATGAAGGTGACAGGGAAGGGATTCGAGACAGTCTGTGTACATAGTCTCACCCCCAGTGAGGCAAGAAGCTGGTTGTCCTGGTAACTATGTGATGTGTACAGTTGTGCACTGTGAAGACTGAAGAGCAGCTCAAGCAGTGTCAGGAAATAAAAGTGATCCTGTTGGTACAGAACGGTAATCAAGAGTTACCTGGAAGAAGTACAATGATAGCTGAGCTTGATGAGAAGGTGGAAGAGATTCAGAAAGCAAGTTGACTGACTGAGAAGGCAAAGGAGTTGTAGACATGCAGAAAATGATCATCACTCCCAAGGCCAAAGTTATGGAAAGAGTTAGCCTTGGCACTTAGGACCACCAAAAACATCAGTAGATATAAAAATCCTAAGAATTACTCCCCAAATAAGACTATTCTTGAATAGAGAAGTCTGGTAGTGAGGACTATTGAGAAATCTACTCCACAAGTGGAGTGGTTACTGTTTTGGCTCTGGAGTCCTATAGATTGTAGCACAAGGTCATGGACTCTGTGACTTCGGGCAAGTCACTGAATTTCATTCAATCCTTTGTTTCATTATCTACAAAATGGGGATATTAGGACCTAGATTTTAGTAAGTTTTCAGGGCTACTAAACCAGATAGAGACCTTGAAATTCCAGTCAAGTCCAAAGCCTTTGACAAATGAGTGACAAGTCATTTTCCTGTCCTTCTTGCTCATGCTTCTGTTGTTTAGAGATCATATGTGATCATTATGTGGATATTTCAACTGGACTAGATTTAAAAAATTAGTAAGGCAAAGTTTGGGATACACCTTTAGAATGTTTCCACTGATAATTGGCCTATATTCCAGCAAATTGGAGGGAGGACACCCACATCAGTTGTTGGTGACACCAACCAACAGCCGTGTGGCCTCAGTGGAATAAATAAGAAAACACTGGCACATGTTTTGAAAATATTCATTTTGAGAATGCATCTTTTGCAGCCATTGCTTATAAATATCAAATTCCAGTTTCCTAAGTCCTATAACACAGACTCATACCAGTGATTCTCTAGGGAGCTATGAAGTTTTTGGTTTGGGGCTAGTGCTAAATCCAGGATCCCAGTGATTGTAGTAGAAAAACCTAGACTTTCAAAAGTGAGTCAGGTGCTCCTAACTACTTACTAATGTATTTCCCTAAAGAGCACTGGTGGCAGCTATAAAGTTTTGTAGGCACAAAACTGTACAGTGAAAATGCACAACAGTACTGCCTGTGAGGACCTGCAGTGGAAGAAAAAGAAAAACAGAAAAATAATCATTAGTAAATGTAATATGGCAAGATGTAAAGCAGCACAGGTAATAAAGAGAATGGAGGATTCTTGAATAGAAGGACATAGGAAGAAGAGGTCAAGTTTTTGTGTAGGAAGAACAGGGTTAGGAAAAATATTAAAGAAATACATTAGAAGTATATTAGCTGTTTTTCATGCAGACTAGGAATTCCAGGTGGAGAAATTAGTATGTGGATTTAAGCCTACTAGTGGAGTAGAGGAGTAGACCAAGTGGTAGTTTGGTAACTTTGGCACACAAGGCCAGGCACAGAATGACAGTGAAGCCATGGAGAACAACCAGATCGCAGGGTATCCCAGTGTGTCTCCTGGGAAACTTCAGTACTGTGCTAAGGTAGCGAGAAGATGGAAATATTCAACAGAAAGTGCTCATGATTGAATTTGAATTTTAGAGCGATCTGTCAGTATGCCGAGTAACACAAAACATGTAACAAGGAAGCAGCATGAGTGATTGTAATTTCCTGGGTGAAAGGTGATGAGATAGAAGGTAAAGTGATGCAAGTGGCAACCATGAGAAAGAAGCAGACAGTGAGGTGTGAAAGACATCTCAAGAGGCCAGGTGTAGGGATAACTGAGAGAGACTTTGAAAGCTTCACACTTGATTTTCCAGGTGGATGGAAAATGATGTCATCATCCCCTCCACTGAGTGCACACAAAAATAGATCCAATATTGATTGTTTTTATTTTTCAGCAGTGACTCGGTCGCTTTTACAGTAGAGTTTTCTGGATTTGATGCTGGAGACTATGTAATAATTATGGAATTCCATTGGAAGAAAATCAAGTTAATGTAAATCAAACTATGCATTGCTTCACTTGCTGATAATAACACATGACATCCACAATTCACTTTTCATACTTTCTTCAAACTTTCAGAGGTTCAGCTCACAGTCAGCTAGCTTGGAGACAGAAATATCACAGTGGAAAGAAAACTTCTGGAAGAGTGTCATTCAAAATAAGTCATTAACTTTGAATAGAAATAAGAAAGAGATTCCTGAGGGCATCTCAGAACTCAGCAAGACCCTGCCCATTACAGGCTTTGGGTGTCAAATATGCAAATGTTTCATTTGGGAGGAGAGTACATAAGATGTCTTTGCAAAAAGTGCTGTCTAAGGAACTGGTTCCTTAGTATTCATTTCAACATACACACTATCTTGGAGGCTGCTCTACAATGAAAGAGAAGCCAATGAGAGAAGAGGTCCCTGCCACCAGCTAATCCATTTTGAGCAAGCTCTGGGACTGGAATTCCTTGTCTCCCATAAGCCTCACAGCCAGGTAGTCAATGGTTTTGGGAACATGTAAGTTCTAAAAAGTGGATAGAGACCCATGAGCAAAGCTGACGTGTAATTCCAGTAACTCTCATATAAAGGACCCAGCTCTGAGCAGTCTGGCCCTGCCTGTCATGGTTCCTGTCCCAAAGTCTTTTGTCTAATCTACCACATTTTGGAAGAGGTTGCACTAAGCCTGAGTGAGTCAGTGTCATCCTTCATTTGCTCACTATGAGTATTAAATTGAAACTACACAGAAAATGTCATTATCTCAGCCCACCCCAGGACATCAGAGTCTTGTCTTTGTGAAATCATTTCACTGGATTTGCAAGGTAGAAAATATATGGAAACAAAGCATAAGATAATACTGCCTAAAGCAATACAGGGATTCCCCGCATGTGTGTCCTGAGAAATACTAGTAAGTTTTTTGTGTATACTGATGATACAGGCTCTGCAAGTCTCCATTGCTTCTCTGACAGTGACATCAGAGTAGGCATTATGTCAGGAGAAGATCCTAGTGTTTTAGCAAAAAGATGTCTTTAATAAATCTACAACTTTGAAGTGATGTATTTTGAATCAGAGGGACAGATGTCTCCTATGCAGGAAGTTTCTGAGGATCTTGTACTCCTTGGATGATATGTGCTTGGCCAAACCAGGTCTGAAATGAATCTGATGCTCCCTTCCATCTATGGTGTTATATGTGGACAGTTTTGACAAAAGAAGTTTCTAGGCAGTGGGACATGTGCCCCTAAGGAGCTCTCAAGCTATCATGATGCCCACAGACTGCTGACCAGGGTGCTCTCTGAAACAGAAGTGCCTGAAACAGAGGAGAGTGTTCTATCCTACTTGACAGGTGCTAGATGCAGCTGTATTTAAGTTGAATCTTAGGAGATGAGATCATTCTTTTAGAAGAAAAGAAGAGTTCAGGATTATGGATGGAGTCCATGATGGCATGTATGAAGGGGAAAATATCAAGATCAAAGACCCAAGATGGAGCTAGCCACAGATCACAGAAACCTCACTTTTCATCTCATACAAGTACCAAGTGCCTGACCACTGCAGAGCTTAGCATCATGGTTGTAAAATGGAGTACAGATGAATTCCAGAGGATCACCATTGTGCCTTCTACATAAGGGGCCCCTTCTCTAGTTGCAGTCATTTGATTGTCCATAAACTCATTGGTGACTATTACTTATCAACTAGGGAAAAGATGGGGGAAAACAGAAGAAAAAGAGAAGGAAGAGGAAATCAGGAAACACCTCTGGGAACTACAATAAGTTATCCAGTTTTATAAGGAGGGGGCAACACAGAGAAAAGTACTCCTAAAGTGGAAGAGCTTACAAGGTGACTAGAAGAGAAAAATAAATTTCCAGTTGACATTTAGTTATTGTGAGAATTATAAAGCTAATTTATGGTGATTGCTTCCACAAGGACATGGAGGTCTTGGTTGCTTCAACAACTGATCTACAAACATAATGAATGTCAACTGCTGGTAAGCCCACTGGCTGTGGCACACACAGTGACAAGGGATAAATGGTATGTGTTGAGTATTTTTTATGTGCCGAGCATGTTCTCAAGTTTAATCCTCATGAACCCTTGTAAGGGAAGTGTAATTGTCAGCCTTATGTGAATATACAAAATCACACAAAGAGGACATGGTTACAAAGCAAATGGCTAGGCAGACACTCTCTACAGACTTAGGACACACTGCTGCAGGCTAGATGACCCTGCAGCAGAGAGACTTTTGTGCATGATGGACAATGTTACCCAGTGATGATCACAGGCCTTAACACACAGCAAAGTCTGTGAATCTAGACTTAAATAAAAGGCTATGGAAAGTTCCCATAATTTTTAAGCCTATAAACATGATGATGCTTCTGAAGAATCTAAAAGACCACTCTAGCAAGTGCCCAAATGCATTGTGAGAAAGATAAGCAATAGGAGAAGCAGTAGGAAACAGGAACAGCAATCCAGGTAAGAAAATAGGCAGGACAGTGGAAGCACAATGAGGATTAAGAGCAAAGCACAGCTCAAGAACTGGGAAAGGGCAGAACTAGTTGGAAGGGGCAATTGTTTGAAATAAAGTGCATGAGGGAGGAAAGTTGCCTGATTTTCTGTTTCAATTTGTATTTCTGGGTGGATAACAATGAACAGAATAAGGTCATGGTCAAGACCTGAGTACACTGACCTGTAAGTCATACAGAGTACTTTTTTTAAAAAAATTCAAATCTTCATTAGTACATTATGATTGCTAAATTTTGTAAACAACCAAAATGTCCATCATCCAGAATACTTTTATGTTGGAGTATCAGTAGGATAGTAGGCAAAAGATCCAGCAATGGTACCAGCTCACCAGCACCAGTCTTTGTCCTACACATCAAGACAGATGCAAGAAGTAGAAGCTATAAGAATGTAAAAAATGAGAAATTTGAATCATTTACACTTCAATGGACATACTTTGAGGATATCCTCATAAGTGAAATAAATAGGTCACAGATATGTAAATATCACATCTTTTCTCTGATATGAAAAAATAAAGATGTAAATGAGTTCTACAACTGTATGACATATATTGTGAAATAGAAAATATTCAAAGTGAAATAGGGTGAAGGGGAAAAATAATGAGATAATAATAAAAAAGAAAGGAAACTAAGTTTATGTATATAAGGGGAGGGGTTGGTAGGGTGGGTAGGGCTATGGGAAAAAAATGAGAATTAAGTTGTGTCATATACTAGTACAAATTCTCATTGTGGAGTGCAATCATGATATATATATATATATATATATATATGTAATGTACCAATAAAGATTTCAACAAAAAAAGAAGAAGTATGCAAAAAAGAGTCATGGAGTATCGTAGCTAATGAGATGAGTAGTTTCTTCTGAAATTAGTGTCTATATAGAACCTGAGACTGTGACTTTACTTTGAAATAAGATTTCCCCAGATATAATTAAAGATTTTGAGTTGAAAGTATCATGGATTTCAAAACCTAGTGCCCATGATCAGTGCCTTATAAAAAGAAAAGGGAAGCTAGACACATACATAGACAAATATTATGCAAAGATCAAAGGCAAGTTTTGTTCAATTTCTGTGTATTTGCAAGAATTTCTTTTGCTAGTCTTCTTCAATTTCACAGCACTCTGGTTTGACAGTTTACAAGGGATAACGTTCCATAAATTATTCTTTCCCTGTCCTTTGGCTGCAATCCTATCATTTATGTCTGACATTCAGACTTCACATTCATTCATCTTATTTTACAAACTTTCATTGGAGTTTTTCATCACCTGGAAATCTGTTTGAAGCTGTTTAACAGATTCCATTACTTTTGTCATCTGAAATTCTATCATGTTCCTGATCTCTTCTTTAGTGTTATTAAACATTTCTTCCATTATGGACACTATATCTGTTTTTATTTGAGAAATTCTTTCTGATTTCAATTTTATTATATCCTTTCCAGATACTGGCTCAGAACCCTGGTGTTTGAGGTTCAGTTTGCTCTATTCCCATTTTCCCTGGTTTCTCCTGTGGAGATGATCATTGTGTCTGGGTTTTAAATTTTTTTTCTCACTTCAGGCTGGGGATTTAGCTCAGTGGTTCCAGCACCTGTCTTGCAAGTCTAAGGACCTGGGTTTGATCCCTGGTTAACCATATACATATATACATACTGGGTGTGGAGACTCACACCGTGCAGCAATCAGTGCCACATACCACAGTGCCAGGCGTGGTGGCTCACGCCTGTAATTCTAACAAAGGCAGGAGGCAAAGGCAGGAGGATTGCTGTGATGTGAGTTTGAGGCTGAGCTCAGGGCCAGCCTGAACCACAAAGCGAGACCTTGTCTCAAAAAAAAAAAAAAAAAGAAAAAGAAAGAAAGAAAAAAAAAACAATTTTTTTTTCTCATTTCTGTTTTTGGTTGTTGTTGCTGATGTTGTGATTCTTTTTTGTTTAAATCCTGGTCTACTGTCAGGAAATGTTTAATACAAGTCTCTTTCTTCTTAATATTTGGAGTCCTTAGGAGATGGCTACTTCCTGGGTTTTCCTCCTTGCATCTGTAGTAGCTCTTAAGTGATCTCAGTTCTGGCATACCACAGAAGGTACCTAAGCAGAATAATCACATTACCTGGATTGACATACTGTAATCAATATTATCAAAATATCAAACAGCACAGGAAATCACAAGCTTTGCCAGTTATCATTCTGATACCTTTAACCTCCTGAGTTAAATCTGTGACCATGTGTCAAAATTTAGATTTAACAAGAAATATGTTTAAAACCTAAGGTTCTTGAATATAGCAGCATCACCCTTTAGGAATAAAGGATCACCAGGAAGTTGGAAGGTAGAGAAATATGACGAAAGGGAGAGATTAGAAACAGAGTTAGAGGATATATAAAGATAACACAAACCTGAGAAATTGATAAAGGATAGAAGACAAAAGAGATAGATGGAACAAATTCAAAACAAAACAGACTAACAACAGCAGCACCACTAGAAACTATTTTCACACTCTGATAATATTACAGAAGAAAGACAGTATAAGGAAGAATCAAATGCATTAACTTCTGGAACTGATACTGACCAGAGGACAAGAGAATATAAAGGAACAAAAGAAAAATAGATATACCCTACCGCAGGTATACCCTATCCTGAGACAGGATAACAGGAGATTATTTTCCCTCTCCTATAAAAATAAAAGCAGTTGAGAGAAGAAGAGCCTGAAATTGGACAGACTTAGCAATAAGAAAATAGAGAAATGAAAAATGAGAAGTCAGAAAAAAAGATTAAAAAGAACAAAAACAGCAACAAAAAACAAAGGCAAAACCACTAGTAAAAGGACCTTTCACAGAATGTATCTGCTTCTCCTCTAGATAGTATGGATAGTAGCTAGCATGCAGATCAGAGCTGATTAGTCCCACGGAGACAGCCATTGTTTCCCATCTAGGTTCCAGCAATAATGCTTGAGTTGAGCTCTATGAACTCCCACAGAGCTGAACTTAGCAAGAGTCTAGGATTCTGTAGGTGGGATGGGACTCACCAATGGCTGTAGTTAGCAGGAGCTGGGTATTTTATTGTTGCAGCAAACAGGGCAGTTATGCACCAAAGGCCTCTGTTTGACTCCCAGCACTGATGTCTCAGTTTTTCTTTTAGTGCAGACAAGAAAGTGGAGTCTCTGGGGGCCCTCTCCACAGGCCAAACCTATGAGAAGTTGGGGTCTAAGTGTCAGAGTGGGCAGACAAAAAGATGGAGCCTCTGTGGTGAGCTCCTCCTCCCACACTGCTCACCCAAGAGCTCTCTTCACCTTAATTTTTCAATAAGATGAACAAAGTAGGTCAGGTTTACTTGAAAAACATCACTGTTTTAATGATTTAAATGATGGACAAAATATTTCTAAAACTAAACCCTAAATTGTATATTGGCCGACAATACTCTGCACAGTTTGAAAATGTAAAACTCACCTTGTATATGTTTCTACTGCCATAAGTACTTCGAGTAGAATTATACAGCATTTTTTTTTCTTCAGAGGTTATTTAACTCTATCAGACTTATTTCCAGTTCAATTAGAAAATCAACATGCCACACATACCATGCATTCAGAATCAAATGTTGTCTTCTGAATATTAATTAACATTGTTTCAGAGAGATGGTTGTTGTTTATCACTGATGTAAATTAAATATTGAGAAGGAAATTAAAGAGATTTTCATTTTCATTTATTCAGCAGCAACATTACAATTTATACAAATGAAGGCACAATTAAACAGTCTGCCATTAAATTACAATCTGCATCTCATGTAAGCAAACATATTAAAATTGAAAATGCTCATCATGAATATAAAACCAGCTTGCCTCAATAAGAATTATTCTAACTACATGATATACATTTATGCAATTGTTGTGTTTATTTTCCAAATAGGAATATAGTGTTTTTGGTGTGAGGAGACTTTCAGGTGACATTAATTTGAAGATATAGAGCTGGTAATAGTAATTCTAAGACAACTGATAATAGGTCATGCTGTGTTAATCCCTAGGTAGCACTTAATTCACACTAATTTAATAACTTAATTCGTGAACTACACATCATTATTATCTCTTCTAAGGATTGTCTTTTCCTGTTTGTTTTGTATTGCTGGAGGGAGAAAGAAAAAAAGTCCCTTGGAATCAGAGATTTTCAGGCAGGGGACAGGAGTACTCACTCTCAGCTCTGACTTGTGTGATATGTAAAGAATGAACCAAAATCGGCTGCTATAGAGAATTTGAGGGTCAGCTCATGCCCCCATCAACTGTTTCCGAGGGAATGAAATGCATGCGTCAAATTTCTTCTCTTCAAATAATACTCATCATGCCTGTGCCCCCTTTTCAGTCCTTATTAGAGGTAGGATTGACATGCAAAAACTATATATTTGATCTATACAAGTTGATGGGTTTGGAGGTAGCATATATCCCTGTCACCATCATCAAAATCATCTTATGAACATCCATCTCTGGCCAAAGCTGCCTCTGGCCCTCTGGATTTATTCATTTTAATTGTGTGGGTATGTTAACATTGGCCCTCAGAGCCAACGACTGTATATACTAGACAGCACTGTTAGAGGCAGAGATTACTCTGGGATAAGTTGTGTGGCAAGACTTGACAGGACTCACCTTGCCTGACTGGAGCGGTACACTTCAATGAATCCCCAGCTCTGAGTTACTGCTAACTTTTGGTGCTGAGAATTCTGTGCCTGAGAGCACAGTGGTTTTGTAGTACCCATACCTGAGTCTCCCAGCTCTTCCTCACCCACATACCTCCTATCCATGTGACAGGCCTTTCCTGCTTGGCCCTACCATGAAGACTTGAAACCAGGCTCCTAGTCTCACCAGTGAGCAAATGGGACTAAAGGATCACTGTAGAGTGGGCCTGCTGTGTGGACAGCAACATGAATGATCTTAGAGAAAAGACTCTTTAATGACGGAGCTAAATCCTTCAGTTCAGTTCATGCTTAAAGCTCTTCTGTAGGCCTGGCCTTAGGTATTGTGAAGCATGGTCCTAGCTGTGAATCAGCTTCTGATTTCCTTAAGTGGCCCAAACTAGGTTATTAAAGAAAGCTTCTGCCGAATATTAATTTATATTCTCACAAAATTTACTTCAAGTTTGTTTGTTTTCCTATTCCCTGCTTTTTGCTACATCTCAATTTAGAGTCCTTGTGAACAGGCTGGCTCTAAATTCAACAGATGGTTTGGAGAATATGTCCCATGTCTATTCATTTCCCTGCCTAACTTACTGAATCTAAATCCTCATGTTCTGTGCCACAAGTGTCTCTTGAGAAACAGTTATGAAATTTTATTCCCAACTTTTTACCAGTGCTAGTGCTTGGTCAGCAAAAGATTCGGAAACACAGTTTGAACATAAATTTCATCCACTAACAATAACATCTTTCTCCCTCCCTCCCTTTCTTTTTTCTTCCTTCCTTCTTCATTTGAAGAATTATTCTATCATTTCTTCTAGGACAACAGAAAAATATAACTAGTAGTAATTAGAAGATTTGAGGAATCGTGGCCTAAAGTTCAGCATCTTTTCTGTACCCCTTGACATTTCCCTCATTGCAGCAAGAGATACGGGAGACAAATAGAGATTTTAATTTGCTTAGTAACCTCCTTGATGAAAAAGGTAAACTCCAGACATTGTAGGAGTGTGTTTTCATTTAATTTACTTTTCTCATTAATACTACTTCATACATGAACAGGCGTTGGTGTTATTTGTCAATAGATGTATACACATGTTTTGATCAACTCTAGTTTCCTTTTCTCTAACACCTGTCCCTTTTCAATGTCCAATAATCACTATTCTACACTAAAGTTAACACTTTTGGCTTACTAAAATGTGAGAGAGCATACATAGTACTTGTTTTTCTCTGTCTGGCTTAATTCACTTAACTTCTAGCACAAAATTTTGGCTCAATCCAAGTGCTCTGATTCAATACCCTGTGCTGCCTATCTACACACACACACACACACACACACACACACACACACACACACACACACACCTCCTCTACATCAGGAATCCAGTGTGTTGTGTGGTGCTGCAGCTCTCTTTATCAACTCAGTCCTTTTCTATTGAGATGATCACTGTTTTTTCATCTACTCTTTGCTTCTCTCATTCCCCACCTACCTACTTCCGTCTGGGTTTAGCCAAGTCTCTTTGATTGTCAAATTTGTAAAATAGAAAATATTTAAAAGGAAAGGGGAGATAGGGGTAAATTACAAGGGGAAAATAAGGTGATAGTAATAAGAAAAAGAAAGCTTATTTATATAGGGGGTAGGGAGTTGCAGGGTGGGTGGGGGAAGGGGAAAAATGAGAAAAGAGTCATGTCATATTGTGATACAAACTCTCAATGTTGAATACGATGATGATGTGTATTCATAATATACCAATAAAGATTTGAATTTTTAAAAAGAAAGAAATATTTCTATTAAGAAGGAGAAATTTTAAAAATAATATAAAAAAAGAAAGAAAAGTGTAAACCTACCCAGTCCTCTCACTGAGTCTGGTGTTTTTCCATGACACTCATATTTGCCTCATCATCTGTCTGCATTATTTTTCTGCTTAAACATCCAGAGCTGTTTGGTATTCTCCTGTGTCCTGCAGTGATGCAAATATTGGAAAATCATTTTCTTAGGCAGCAAATATTTCACTTGAATATAAAACTCATTGTAAAATGGCCAGTGCAATGGGTTTTCCTAAATGACAGTTACTGATTGAATTATTTTGATAGACATTTGGTGAAATCAGTATTTAATTCTCAAGAGTCATGGCCCTAAAAGTTGCATCCTTTATAGTTTGGTTTCATTTTTCTCCAAACTAACAGTAATGGCAAATGGCTCTGTTTCTGGCTGTGATTCCTTTCAATATAACCAGTTGTTAAGACGCAAAATCATTAGCATGATGAAAAATTAATTAGGAAAGTCTGTTGCAATTTATAAATGGGCATTTGTGGTTAAATAAATTTGAAGTTTTGGATTTCACTTGCTAACCCTCAGGGTGAATATTTTGCATGCTTTGATTGTACCAAACAAGAAACCTAATCAGATTGGCTATGCCATAAATGGAAGTCATTTATTTGGCCCTAATTGGGATCTGAAAAGTTATTAAGCATATTTTTGGAGTTTGTTCAAATTAATTATTGTGAAGCAAATGGATTTATAGGCAAGCTACTTTCTCAAAACAATTTTTTCATGAGCCAGCTGTGCCTTGTTTTAACAAATGAAAATTATATGAATAGAACAATATTATGAGTTATAACCAGTGTACAATAAAGCGGAAGGACCTAGGTGTATGATGAAGGCTTTGGATGTAATAAAATAAAATAAAATGTGTGTCTTTACATTTGCTCTCTCAGGAGGCAATTCGTTCATCCTTCAACTATGTTTTCAATGTTAGAGAAAAAGGAAATTAACTACAAAGAGGTTCTGTTTTCTGGCTGACTTTCAGAAACCACAGATTCATTGTATCCATCTAGACTTGCTCCTATACATAAGTGTGCAAGTAAATTTTTTTTGAAAATTTTATGCTTATAACTTACACAATGGATGACAAAAGTATTTTGAATATTTAAACTAAAAAAAATGTGTCACAGTAAAAGACACAGTGCCAAGAAAGATGAGAGAAATGTGTTCAAAGAGAGTCTTTTGAGGCAGAGGAAGAGCAATGTGTCACTTGCTCTAATACTTTTTAAACTTAAAAGTTAATCATATGTTTGATCACCTCATATGTATCAAACATTAACTATAATTTCTGTCAAATAAAAATGTCGTGGTGTATCTTCATCCACTTTATTCACCAGATCTGACACTGTGTGATTTCTGGCTCTTTCTCAAAGTCAAAGTTGCTATGAAAGATCAATGTTTTGAATCAATACAGGACATCAGTGCAGCGATGATAGCACAACTAAAGACACTCATGAAAGAGGATTGTTGTTCTAGAACACAAAGTGCTTCAAAAAGTGGCAAGAGTGATGGAATAAGTGTGGAAGAGTGAGGGCAAATATCTTGAGGGAGATTAGTGACAATATGACTTTTACTGTTGGGAAATTCTTTACTTTAAATATACATCATATTGTTGATAACACAACATATGCCTTGATAGGGTAGGGTATGTTATGTCTGAGTTAAACACTTCAGGGGTGGGCAACTTTATGGAAGAGTGAAATTTGTTTCAGTGATGAGTTAGAATTATTTATAGTGAGAAAAAAGCCCAAACATTTATGTTGCTTTTTTTTCCCCTCTAAATTCTGAAAAATATTTATGTGGATTAAATTTAAAATATGAAATTTATGAGTATCTTGATAGTCTATTTTAATTTAAATTACATATCAGTCCATGACCTCCTGATGCTATTTATAGCCAGCTAATGATCCCCATAGAATTGCTGACACCAGAGTACTGGGGGTGATCACATTCAATTGTCAACCCCACCAACTTAAAGCTAGTGGATCCCCTACACAGTCTAGAGAGTTGTTCTGGAAGCCCATATCAAATTTCTAACCCATACCTGGACTTCATAAATGCTAAGATGACGTAAACTTTCCAGATCACATTGACTGATTCTGCACCTGGGAACCTCCTCCACATTATGTTGTATCTAATAGTCTAAGAAATAAGGTTTCGTGAGTACTTGCAATTTATCCATGCCTGTTCCTTAATATTCTTCAACATGAAATAGATTTTCTATTTCTACTCAAAGTCCTGCTCACATTAGGCTCATCGTGCTTTTTCCACGGGTGTCTGATTTCTATTGTTCTCCAAAGCTGTCTCTCCTGGATAAGATTTTCTTCACAGTGTGAACCCTGCATTGGGGAGATTTCTGCAGCTGTCAGCTTTTCTTAAGCACAGCACCTTAGTGCTTCCAAACAACCCTCCCCAACTCAATAAAATGAAAAGGAAACAAATACAGACAAGCTCACGATGCAGCATAACATAAAGGTCAGTTTATAATCTTTAAAAGTCAAGAATTATTTCAAAATTCATGCAATGTGCTTCTCTTTTAAAATGTATTTGAGGATAACCCAGATTCAACACATATTCACTGAATCAAAGCAATAATGAGTGGACCTGATCCCATCTTACGGAATAAGTTGCCTTCTGCCATGTTTGAGTGAAAGCGGAGGGCATTCAGTATTCATGTCTGTGAGGGTGAAAAGTTAGAGAAGCTGCTTAAAAAGTTAATAAAAATGTTATTGATTTGAAGCCGTTTCCCCAAACAGCAAACAATCATGTAAAACATCCATCGGCAAATGAGGATATTGGGAGAAAAGAACTTGCAAAATTTCTTTCAGCTTTAAACTAAAAGTCACATTCAAGAAAGAAAACATAAAGTAATAATTCACCAGGTACCTGTATCTAACTGTGGTCTAGGGAAGGTGGAATTCTCAGAATGTGGAAAAAGTAGATGCTTGAGTGGAATTCTGCCTGAAGTCCATGACAAGAAAGAGAAACTGAGGCCACTTGTATAAATTCCCAGGAGTCCCTGGGTAAGACTGAAATAAACTCATGATGTCACCTGAAGTAGTTCTTGGAAAAAAGAAAATGCATATTTTCTCTAGAGGGCTCTATCCCAAATCCATATCTATCCCAAATTCAAATCCCTTCAGTAATCCCATAGACAGATGAAATTTTATAAAGTATGCTTTCTAGAAATAAAAATGACCACATATGCATGAAATGTTTCACAAATGAAAATCAGTTAAGGACACTGTTGTGCTTTGTGTATGAATGTCCTCACTTGCAGGTCAGGTGGGGCTTACTTTCTCAGAAGTTACTGAATCTGGAGTGTGTGATGCTGAGATTAAAGGTGTACAGCCCCTTGATCAGTACACTGGAGTGGTTGCTTTGGCAACATCATAATCCCATAGTCTGGGTGGGATAAAATGGGTGGGAAGTTGCTATTAAGGTCCCTTGTGTGGTTTTTTGCTGCCATATGGGTGCCAATAACTGCTGTCCTTCTGAACCTCTCTCTTAGAGCCAGCTGATTGGAGAATGAAACCTTCACAGATGGGGAGCTAATTAAACCCTTTCCCTGTGAGTATCAGGTATTTTGTTTCAGCAAAGAAACCAAAGTAGCTAAAACACTATATCCATTTTGCCTCCCATACTTTCAAACATTAGAAAGAAATCTTTCAAGAATAATTGTGGTTAAAAAAATACAAGGTATTTAAAAATAAGTGTCTATCTGTTATGGGTTGATCATATTCTTTATCCTACAAGTTCCTGTGTTAAATGTCTGACCATCCTATCTTGTGAGTGTTGTTTTATTCATAAATAAGGTTGCTGTGGATGTAATTAGCTAAGATGATGTAATACTAGCCCAGTATGATGACCATACAGAGTAATTAGATATTTGATTGACCATATTTTGGATACATACTTGAGGGTATCTCTGGATGAGTATAATATTTAAAAAGTAGATTGGAAAAAGCAAATTTTTCCCTTCAATGGGATGGATTTTATCCAAACTTTTGATGAAAGTTAACTTAGAACAACAACAACAACAACACAAAAAAACTAAGGAAACATTCAATCTCTCTGCTGTCTTAAAAATTAGACATCTGTCCTCTTCAGATGGTTCTCAAACTCAATCTCCCACCATCAGCACTCAGGTTCTCACACCTTCACACCAGGATGACAAGAAATATAGTCTGACAGTTTGGCAGCCACAGATCTTGAGAACCTACCCCAAAGGATGTTTTTTTTTTTTCCCAAGTGACTCAATAATTACCCCAAGAAGACGTGCACACATATTCTACAGGCTCTCTTTCTTGAGAAAACTCAGACTAATACCAGGATAAAAAATAACTATGTCCTTATAAAAGTGAGAAATCCAGAAATCATGTACAAGCCAGGATAAGATCACCTGAACATGACCACAGAGACTAGTGTGATGTCTGTCCAAGCCAAGAAGCAGGTAAAGTAGAGGTGAACAGAAAATACAGATGAATGTGATGTAGCATGCATTGCAGAGTCAAATTCCAGTATGTTGTGCAGCTATTTGATATTCTCAAGAGCTAGTCTTGGAGATACAGTCCTATAATTCCAGCACTCTGGGAAGCAGAGGCAGGAGGACTGCATGTTCAGATCCAGCCTGGGTAACTTAATGACTTAGTGAGACTATCATAAAAACAAACAAACAAACAAAACAAAAAACAGCCTTGGATTCAATCACCAGAACTACAAAATAAATTAACAATTGAATTCAAATTGTATTTCCAGTACACAAGGAATTAATAAAAATATAGAAAAACGATCTCACCTCCTTCAAAGCCATAAACAAAGATTTTTTTAAAGTATATAATATCATAAAAAGAGTTTGGAACATGAAATAAGTATGTGCAAGATGCCACATAGTGGAAGAACAATGATTGCACAAATAGTCCTGAATTTCCTTATTTCTTTGGGGTTATCCTCTGAGGGTGTTTCCCACTTGAGTTCTGGTATTGGACACATGACTAGAAGCAAACCTGAGCAAGTAGAAGTTTCTGAAATTGCTGGGACTTGTCTGTACTTTCTCTTTTTACTTCTTGGCTCACTTGTACAGAATATCACCTGCCCCCCAAGCTGCTGGACAATGAAACTGTTCATTGAGCTCAGGAAGTCCCCATGGCAGAAGAGCTCATGACAGCAGCCCTATCTTTGGGGTCACAGCACGATTATGAGGCAGCCTCCATTTAGCTTGAGTAATTTATTTAATAGGTGCACCTGTTCTTGCCAGCTGTGAAACATTTGGTAAGGTGACCTAAGGCTCATTCCAACTGCTTAGCAGCCCCTGCGTAGCACATAGGGAGGGGGAAAGTCAGATGTGGGAAGGAGATATTCCTACTCCTTGAGGTGGATGTGGTTGCTATGGTAACCTTCCTATATGGCACACTGGAGAACTTCCATTTCTTTTGGTCAAAGATGAGCTTCTGTGACAGATGTTGGTTGGAGCAGCGTTGTACAGTGACCCATCACCTGAAGACTATGTGAGAAGCATTGATTCCAGAGGGTGCCACCCCATGTAACACTCATAGAGAACACAGCTAATGGGAACCCCAGAATACACACAACACAAGAATTAATTTTATATCTGGGTGGTTAATACAATGCTATCAGATTATTAGCAAATCAACAGATATTGTAGAATGTTCCCCTTTGTGTTAGGTACTGAGCTCCAAAGTGTGCATCCAACTGCAAACACCAAAGAGCCACTGCCCTAAATAAGACGATTGGATGAAATCCTATTAAAGCAAAAACATAGTGGGGACTTGTGATTGCGAGTGGAACCAAGGTGATAGGAGAAGAGAAAGAAAGAGAAAACCTCTCCCAATGGGTGCAACACAAGGAACAGAGGGGGTGACTGCTGAAGAAGACTTCGGAGGTCCAAGAATATATAGCTGCAGCAATTCTAGTTTAAAACTGTCTGGGTTTTAATTTCAGGTATGAGTTGGAGGTGAATTATTTTCCAAGTAGAGATGCTATAAAAATTAAAAGGGATATCAATCTAACACATAGTAACTGCTACATCCTGTTAGTGTTTACCATCGTTGCAATCATAGTGAGCATTCTCTGAGAGCTTAGTCAAGTGCTATTTTTTTCATAAAACAAACAAAAAGACACCCCAGTGAATTGTTCCCATAATGACTTTATTGCACAAACACTGTTATTATCTCCAGTGTATACTGAAGGTGATTTCAAGTCAGTGATGTTACTTAGAATCAATACCAGAGTCCTCCTGTGAGGCAGAGCCTGTGGCCCAATGAGCCTGAAGGTTCAGCTCCACTCTCAGCACTTGCCCCCTACATCCCTGATCACAACAAGAGCAACTGCAATAGAGAGCACGACCACCCAGCCCAGTGCAGGGAGGGTCCTATTTTTCTTTCTCAGTTATAGTCCTTTAATTTTGACAATCACTTGGCGAGGAAAGTATGACTATGTCTGTCTTAATCACAATTCTGTTTCTGAGACACAACACCTAAACTTAAAGGAGAAGAGGTTTACTTTGCTTCATAGTTTTTAGAGGATTTGCTTCCTAGTAGGAGGCCAAAAAGACATGGTGGAAGGGCCTAGCAAGGGAAAGTTGCTCAGGCACATCAGGTAGCTGGGATGCAGAAAACAAAGAGTGGAACCAGCAAGGAAATACACTCCACCGTGACTCTGGTCCAGGGACCCACCTCTTCAAAGTACACTGAGCTTTAAATTCATTAGCAATTGTATTCACTTATGGGTATAGTACTCTCATGATCAAGTCACCTTCCAAAAGCCCCACCTCTGAACACATCAGACTTTTAGGAACATCCTGAATCCAAGCCATAACATAACTGAGTCCATAGCTAAGTTGCTGTTAGGAGCTGGGTCTGATGGGAAGAGGCAGATCACTGGGAGCATGGCCTGGAAAAGTAATGAATCTCTTCCCAGGGCTTCTACTTTTGCTCTCTGCTTCCTGTTTGCCTTGGGAAGAGCAGATGTCTAGGACTTGGGAGATGGAACAAGGCCTTTCTGCTTTGGAGTCAGTTGACCATAACTGAACACTTGAGTCAAAATAAACCTCTCCTTTAAGGTGTGAATGTCTGGTGTTTTGATGTAGCAATGAGAAAATTACTAAGACAGTGTTCATGTAGGAAATGAAGGAAAACAGACATCCAGGAGCTAATAACTATTCTCAGGACCTTGCAGAGTAATTCCCAGAGCTGAATTTATTCTTGACTAGCTGGGTCTAGACTTTCTTAGCATAATAGTATAGTCAGACCCCAGTCGCGGGGGTAGAGATAAGCATCCAGAAGGTAAACAGAAAGTGCTTAGAATCAGCAACAGTAGAGGGAAGGATAAAATGGATTGGGAAGAAAGGAAGATCAAGCTAACTTGTGGTCACAAATAGACCTCTGTGGATTTCCTGAGGAGCTCTGCACCAGAGATCAAATTTCAAAATGTTCCAAGCCAAAAAATTGGGGATGAGAGTTATTCTACTACACTGGCTGAGTTATTTGATACAAACTGAACATAACCAAATAAGGCATATGGAAAAAATCTGTGGTATTCTTAACTGACTTCTCAGATTGCAGTCAGCATACTATTCCCACATAAAAGGCATTCAGTGATCCATCTGCTACCAAGAATCTTGGTGTCCACAAGGGTGGCACCTCGCTGGCTTTTCCATGTTGGTTTTTAAGGCAACAGTTTTGATAACTCCCTGGAGCCTTTCACAGGGCTCTTGCAGTTGATGAGAGTTCTGTCTCATAGAGTATGGCTTTAACCATAACCTCCCTTATCAAACCTGTGCTCCTCTCCACTTCTGCCAAGATTCTCAGTGGCAGCCCCAGGTATAATCTCCCAGGTCTGCAAGGACACCCTGCCTCTGCCTTCATCTCCATTGGGGTCAGTCTTCCCCTCATCTGTGGGTCCTGTTGTTTTTCAGATGAGCTATGCTGTGTCTCAACTCCTGCTGTTGGTCCAGCCTCTAGAAAAGCAGGTAGAGTTATATCTTGAGGGAGGCACAAGTTCTATTCAAGACGAGAGTTTTTGTATCATCATCAAACAAGACAAAAGAACCAGCTTTTCAAGAGCAAAAGCAGAACCGTGTCTGCAATATGAAAGCATTCATGAAATCTGGTGATTCCATTCTTTTACCATGTTTGATTCAAATGCCACCACCCAAGTCTCTGAGTCCTGTTTCCCAATGAGAACCCTGCCTTGCATCACATCCACATGATGCAGAGAATTCACCTCTCTTTGAGGATATTTACCTTTTTTGTGCAGTCTCTGGCCTCCTCATTTCTTTGCACTTTAGTTTGGTGTGTAAGGAAATGTCTATGAATGTTTCCAAAGAGGCCTTCTGAGTTTCAGCCTTAACTTTCAATTAGTGACTAATCCTCCTCGGTCTTTCACCTTGGCCTATAGCCACCCATATTCAATTACTCAGTTTTACATCCCCTGTATCTCTCAAAGCCTGAGATGCTGCAGCTGCTCACACACTCCCTTTTGGTCCTTCACTGTCTCAGTTCCCTCTGGCTGGAAGCTGAAACCAGGATCCTGAAACCCTGGCCAGATTCCCCCTACCAGCAACAGTAGGCTCTGCATTTCCTGGTCCAGACCATGTTCCATCTCCCAAGTCCCATGAACGCTCCCTCTCTTGGATCATTACTTCACCTTCCCCAAGTGGCTGGGTTGCAGCAAGGAAGGGTAGAACAGGGTGCCCTCCAGACATGAAAATGGGGTATGATGCCTGTGAATACTTCTGACTTGATGACCTTTTGTAGCTGTGTGAACCCAAGGCAAGAGCAGGGGCTGTTATGTGTCCACATCACCTTATTCTGGTTGTGAGTTGCATGTGGAAAAATAAAACACTGGAGGAAGACTAGAGGGTCTCTTATGCAAAGGATAACTTCAAGGGGAGAATTTAGTCGTGTTCTGTCAGCCAGTGACACATCTATAGCCAGGGAGTGAATGTTGGAGTGACCACAACCTCCTCACTGTCCCTATGTTTCATAGCTTCATGTTTGATTCAAGAGAGGGGAAATGGCCAATGCAGAGCCTCTGGTGGTGAATAGACCTTGTCTGGGTAAAGGGTATGAGGGTGTAATGGTGAAGAACTAAGCATCCAGGGGAGAAAGGGCTGTCCACCCTTACATCCAGGTGGAGCTTCCCCCATGAGGAGTCAAATCCTGTAACATGACCCAAGCCCTAGGACTGCTGGGCCTTTGCAGCAGAGCATGTTGTACCAGCCAGAGAGAACTATTTAAGTTAAGTTGATGGTTTAGAGGATCAGAAAATTCTATTCTTTCCAATAGCAGAAGAAGACAGGGAAGTAACATCAGAAAAATGGACAGGGATTCTCATCCGAAGTTCCTACTGTGACCCAGGTGTGGTATGGCCTTCATGGCCTTTCAGAGATGGCTAAATGAGAATATGTCATGTTTCATCAGAGCAAAAGGGGGACTGGAGAAAGCAACACCAGTGGGACTCTGTGGTGACGATATTTTGCACAAGGAGGGATCTCTTTCACTTTAAAACAGTTTTCTCTCTGCTCCCTGACTGCTAGCAATTTTGATGCACCAAAATTCCTGCATCTGTCATAGTATAGGACAAAAAAATAGAAAAACAAAGCAATGCTGATTAGAGAGGCTGAGTTGCCCAGCAGAAGACAAGCAGGAAGGAGGTGGCACAGCTAGAAAAGAAGCCAAGGGCAGCGCTACTTGTGCAGTGATGGAGATGTGGGTCTAGACTGCAAATACTCTGGGAAATGGTCAGCTCATGTTCTAGGTGCTGCAGAAATATAGTTCTCTTACCTCTGAAATGATAAGCCTTGACCAGCTGCCTGCAGAGACCTAAACGTTCACTGTTATTGACAGAAATCCTCTGACAGAACACTGACACTGAAGACACACACCCCTGTGCCTGGCTGATGGCCTCAGTGACATAGGAGTGAAATCAAGTGAGTACTGTTAGTGTCCCCTGCCCCTTACAGATGAAGCATCTCGGGCTTAGAGTGCTGGAGGAACTTGTCGAAGACCACAGAGCATGCAAACAGAAGAGCCTGCAGGAAATTCAGACACCCAGAGCTGTGTACTGAGGTAGGTGAAGAAAGAGAGGACACATAAGAATGTATTAATAAAAGTCAGGATAGGACAGAGTTGAGAACACTATGGAAAGATTTGGGGATGGAGGAGGAGTGTGGGGTGTTACTGAGGTCCCAGTGTCCTAACTCAACCAGTGGCACGTAACATTTGGGTTTCTCAATGATAGCATCACTGAAATTGGACCTGGATAATACTGCTGTGGATGATGTCCTGTGCATTGTGGATCAGAGTATTACTGGCTTCTCTTCCCGAGATGCCAACTGCGCTTCCCCCTGCAGCTGGGAAGATCACAAGTGTCTCTAGACTTTATGAGCTATCTTCTGAGGTACACATTTTCCCCTTTTATCATCACAGGCTCTCCATAAAGTTCAAGCTATAAGATTCCGGTGAGTATATATTTATACTATACATGTTTCTGCATATTTGCAGTCTTTCTTATTCAAGTAAATTAAAAGAAAAAAAAAGAATCTGTCACAGTGCTTGGCATAAAGTGTTTTAAAATGTGATTTGTTTTGCATTTCTCTTCCGAGCTCAATATCTCTACTAGTTTCACAGGCCTGAGAGACAGCGGCAGTACCTTCTTGCTTGGTTCTAGCCTGCAGAATTCAAAGCCTGGTACAAGCAGGGCTCGCGTGGCTTAGTGATGCCACACCTCCAAATTTCTCTATTCATGGCTTTGTGAGCGTTCTTTTTTCTTTTTAACTTGGAAAAATGTTAAACCTGCAGAAGAGAACAGATACAATAATATAAATGATACACTTGTACCCATCTTGTCAAATTAATAAATACTAATACGCTATCTCACATGCTCTGCAACTTTTTATTAAATACAAAAATATTACATATACATTTCTTCGGACCCCTTCCTTCATACTCAAGGGAAATAGTTATGAAATTACTTATTTTATTTCTGTTATGATTCAAGGCATTGGTCATACATGTTTGTATAGCATAAAATATTAATGACACTAATTATTGTAGCTAACTGTCCTGAGCATTTGCTAAGTTAGAAAGTTGTCCGGGAAGAAATATGTATTATCTTGTTTAATATTCTAGAATAACTCTTTGAAATGCAAACTATTTCTCCCACTTTCTTATTAAGAAAACCAAAGCATAGAATGGAATGTTCCATAACTTTCCCAAGCTTCCTTAGTTGAATGTAACACAAATGCTGAATTTTGCAACATTGCTATGAAACAGGCTTCATCATTTTATTTACCTGACTCTTCATGTTGACACTAAATTCTGAGAGGGGAAATATGTGCTTTGTTTAAGTTGCTTTTGTTCCTGAGCGTGTCCACTAATGTCACCTAATGCAAATAATCAAGTAAGTGTACAGGTCGGGACACTGATACACCTTGCAGCTTCCCCTATGTCGTCTCCTGCTTTCAATCCAGCTACAGCATGCGCTTCCACTCACCTTCCTTCTCCCGGGCTGTCTCCAGTTTCTCCCAATAAAGACTCCTCCCCTTGTCCATTACAATAGAACCAACTGTCTCTTGCTTAAAATTCTCTTTGCAGTCAGGGTATCAGAGGTGGCTTTGACGAATATCTGCAAGGTGGAAGTGAACCCAGCTAAGGCATGCAATGTCTCAGGGGAGCCTGGACCAACATAACCAGGCCTGGGTACATGTGATCTGAAAGGGTCTCTGGCCTGCTTTCAGGGGAGGTGGGAATGAAGACACTTCTGAGAGTGACACTCATGCCCCTTGGGGGACCATTACCTGGGCAGACTGCCCACTGCCAACTTCATCAAGCACATAGGTATGCTATTAAAGTAAGTTTTATTAAAAAGAGGAACTGGTAGGTGTCCTACTAAAAAGGCTTAGATGATACTTTTTGCTTTAACATATATGAACTAAAAATCAAGCAAGCCTAAAAACAGTACAAACAGCTACCTTATGAAGCGTGAAAAGTGAAAACCAAATTCATGATGAATAGCACTCAGTATGGCTCCTGGGGTCACTGGTGCCCAGGGAGGGAGTGAGGAACAAGCTGCTTTAATTGCCAAGTGGGATTCTAGCCAGTCACCATCAGAATGCAGCCACCTCCCAAGCTCCACTGACACCTGAGCTCCCATGATGTCCCACCTGTTAGTCCCTCTCCTCAGAATCCATGCAGCTGCCCAGCTTTCTCCTCTGGATGGATTCCCTCCTTCTCCCTATTTCAAGGCGGAATTATCTGTCTACCGTGAACATTCACTTATGAACTTCCACCTCTGTTCTCCAATTTGGGGGGAGCTGGGCAGGCCATAGTTATTTTGTACCACTCTAATCATAATCAAGTATAGATACTAATTGCTAGTAGTCAGTCCTCTAGTGTCATAACCAGAGTGATCAGAATGGTGTTCTTTGTTTCTGTCCAGGTTAGATTCTGCCATCTGACGAACATGCTTGCACTTGTTGTAGACTTCCATCCCTCTAGGAAGTGGTGATCAATGGGCAGGTCTTCTCGCTGCTTCAGTGACATAGGTATTAGCAGGACCTGTGTCAGGCACATGGTACCAAAGTACTGTCCACAGGCTGAGGGCAGAGAGTAGCTTCCACTCACGCTGAGTGTGGGACAGTAGCAAGCCTTCACATTTCTGAGACTACGATCACCTCTACAAAGACATGACAAAAGTGGGATGGAGGAGACGTGAGAAACTCAGGCCACCACAGGGCTCAAATCCCTGGGGAATGATATGGGGAAGGTCATGCAGTCACCACACAGTATAGTAAGCAAGGCTGGCCAGTTGCTCTTCATCCTCCACATGTGCCCTTCCCTGGCCTCGTGCTTCCTCCACCACTAGACTACCAAGCCCTCAAAGGAAGTGACTCTGTCAAACAAGTTCTCCAAACTCAGCGCCCAGAACACAGCAGGCAAGCACACAGTGAATGAATAAAACAAAGAGGTTGAGCCTATTCGAAAGCAGATTCACTTGAGGAGAAAAGAGATCCTTGGACTCTCAGACTGGATCTGAGGAGCCATTGCTCTGCACTGATACACAGATCCACACCGGAGTGAGGGAGAGGCCTGTGGAATCCAGAGCTGAGAGCCTGGCTGTCTGGACCTGCAAACGCGGCCCTCTGCTGCCCCCCTGTGGCTCAGCCAGTAGGAATCTGCCGGACTCCATCTGAGGCTACCTCCATCCTGCTCAGGGCCCGCAAACAACAGTCTTTCCCCCTACAAGTGTTAAGTGCTGAAGGCTCTTCACACTTCTTTGTCCGGGAACCGAGGGTGAGCAGTTGAGAATGGTTTAGTTTAGTAGTGGAGCAGCGACCGTCTTCCATAAAGAACTTGAGGTAGGGAATCTATGCAGGACCGTTAGCGTGTACATATATGAGCAATGAGGGCAGCCTCCTCTGAGCTCCAGGTAAAATAACTACCAGCAAAGAAGAATCTGCTTCTTTGCGCTAGTACTTTCTACAACTGGTCCCTTATTAGTCAGTTAAGTGTTCAGAGTTTGGTCCTATGTGATATCGGCCACTTTTCCCATTGCTGATGTCTACAACTTAACATGGGCTCATCTGGATCATGGTTTAAGGGGCGTCAGCACATGGTTGGTGGCTCCAAGGCAGAAACGTCGTAGAAGAAATGTCTGGAAGAACAGAGCTGCTTAGTTCATGGCACGAAGGAAGTGGAGCTCAGGAACAGGGCTAGGAAGGGCCAGGAAGGAGGCAGAGACTCCAAGCTGATGCCATCACACCCCACCCAGACACACTAGAAAGTATGCTGTGTCTAATAGGTTAAGAGTCACTCAGTCAATCCAGTTTACGATTGCTTAAGGATGACAGGCAATGAGCATTTAAACTTGCAGAGCTGCTACCAGGCGGATGGGTTGGTGGAGCTGCATCCTCCGAGATGGAAGATTCCTTGCCAAATCACATTGAATTATTGTATAGAATTAATTGGATATTTGCTTTTTATAAATGATCCCCATGTACAAGAAAATGAAAACTCAGTTTTCAATACATCACGACTGCATTTCTCTTTTGTTATAGATTTACATTTGCTCTGTTTATTTTCCCTTGAATATGACATTTACCACCTATTCCAATAGTGTTTTAAAGAGCGTGATATTTGAAAACTTTATTAAAGTACCTATCATAGGTCACAGTGACCCTGACAGCTGACTAAGTTGTAGTTTTACAATGGGAAAATTTTCACTGAACCATGAGCCAAAGCTACGCAGTAAATAAAGAGATGTGTGTGAGTAATTTTGGTCTTTTCCAATATTACTTCAATTTTACATCACTTTTATCCAAACTGAATATACAGAAGATGTAATAACTGTATACTGTGTGTCAAGCAGTGACATGTCCATTATCTCATAACCATCATGACGCAGACTGATGGATGACTCTGAAGTGTCCACTGTGAGATTAACTCCCCCTGAATTTAAGAGTTTAAGCAACACGGATTTTATCTTCACAATCCCCTAAGTGGCCTCAACCTCTCATCTGGCTGCTCCTCATTTGCATATTCTCAATCCATTAAGGTGAAATAGTCACAGCATGGAGTTCTTTGAAGGCTCAGTCAAGGCTGCTGTCCAGACTGACTCAGCCACGTGACTGTTATGTTGGCTAACGGGCATCTCGAGTCATCAAACATGGTGTTCTTTATGGTGGCTTAGGCTTTTCCAGGTGAAGTAGGGCTTCTGATAACCCTACTTCAGGACAGAGCATGTTAGGAAGAATAAAGCTGAAGTTTCTGAGCCAGTTGAAGTCTACAACTAGTCTTGGCAAAATGCCATTCTTCTTGAATTCTCTCAGCAAAAACAACCACTAGACAGGTTTAGATTCCTTCTAACAGAGAATAAATCTCACTTCTACACAAGGAATTGACAAGAGGAAAATCTAAGTGCAGAATATTAGTGAAGTATTTTAGAAATTATAAAATCCTACAGCAATTCACATATGTTCCACATGCAAATTGCCTTGTATATTCCCAAGGAATCTGAGCTCCCAACTTATCTGATTACAGCTTAAAATACAGGATCTCTTCCATCAAACCAAATGCTCACGTGGGCCATCTTTGGGGTGATTCACTGAAGTACGTTCTGAAGTATGATTTCTCTCTGTGTGAGGAAGTGGGTATTGAAGATATGAGTCTTTCAGTACCTCAGACCCAACATGACAGACTGGGTCGAGCCTTTCATGAACATCCTTTTTAAAAGATCATATCCAAGAGCACCTACTGACCTGGAGTCCAGTTGGACAGTTGGTGCTAGTATTTTGATGGGACTCCAGAGCTCTCTCCTGCCCTGTATCACTCTCTGTGTCTCCCAGCTCTGGTCTAAGTCCCCCCATCAGTTTCCACATTAAAAAAAAAAAAAACCTCCACCTTATTATACAGCTGACTTTTTTTTTCCTGCTTGCTCCCTGCCTTTTGGTTGTCACTCTAGAAATGTGTTTCCATTTTAGGCAATTTCTGTACATTTTTGGCTAAGCAAGCAGTGCTTTGATGAAATAATACCTACAAATAGTATGGCTGTGTCATGGGTCTTCCCGATATTTAGTCTAGCAGAAAGAATTCATTCCCAAAATTATTTCCCTTGAGATATTTCTTCTCTGGGTATTGTCTTAAAATCAAATGCTATGAAGAAAAACCCTCAAACTCCATAGAAGTTTTTGTCTCTACTTGAATGACACAATAAATAATTCCCAACTTCTTTTCTGAAATTCTAAGGAGGATTTTATAACTGCACAACTGAGATGGTCTCTACCCTGTGGCTATTCCTTTCACTGAATTCCTTTGCTCTCTGGAGAGACTAATTTTGAGAAACAATTTTATTTTTAATCCAGCATTCCCTGGGCCTTCTGTAGCCCTTCAAAAATGTGCCTAGAAATGGGACAATCAGTTTTTAAGAAGCTCTCTTTCTATCTTTATTTTGTATGTGACTCAAAGAAGAATTTATTATAGGCTTACTATTGTACATGGTGTGTTTCAGGTTGTGGTGAGCAATGTCTTCAACTTTTATCAGCTAATATCATAATTCTTCAATCTTCTACAATGATGGTATCTCTGTTCCTCCAGGTCACACTAAGAGTCTCAGAAAAAAACCTTCAGCCAGTTTGTGTGTAGTGTCACCTGTTCTGTTTGCTTGTTTTTACTTACTGAAAATAATCATATGGACATCAATTTTCAGTACATAGTAGTGTAATTATCTTGGGGAATCAGCTCACATGTATGTTTTGTGTTACCCTTAGCAATCTTCCTTCTTTTCCTGGTGCTCTCTTGCTCCCTGTCCCATCTGCACAGTCGACTCTTGCTTCTAGTCATGTCTTTTTATTTTTCAGTTATATGTACTTCAGGATTTGTGCATAAGAGAACCACACCACATTTAGCTTCTATGTTTAGTTTATTTCACTTACCACCATGGTCTCAAAGTGTAATCATTTTCCTAAAAGCAATACACACCCTTTCTTTCTGGCTGAGTGGTACTCCACCATGTCACATTTTACACATCAGTTGCAGCAGCATCCAACTTCACTTACTAACATTGATCTCAATCTGGTCTTCTGTTGCTGTGTAACAAATCACCCCTAAATCCATTGGCTACAAAAAAAGTTTTCGTCTTTCCCATAATCAACTGAACTCTGGAGGGTCTGATTTGTTTAGGATTCTTCTCCATGTTTAAGAGGAAGTGGTCTGGAATCATCTGGAGGTTCAGGCAATCAGACCTTTAAGATGATTCGTTATGTGCTGGCAGTGACAGGAGCTGTCAATAGCACATGAATATCCTCAGGGTCCTCACATCAGAGAGCCTGTCAGAGCTGGAACTGCAGAAAACAGGTGTCCACATGGGCAGAAGTAGGTGATGTTGTTCTCTAAATTTATCCATTAAAAAGGAACTCTTAATATGATTCCTCCCCTCATTTGAAGGCATTGCTTAAGCAGTATTCAGTAGAGCTCTTCTTCATGAAAGCATTTTATTTATTGAGCTTTGCAGCTATCATGTCCATTCCACTTGACGGTCTTCTAGCTGCCTGAACATTCTTTCTATTGTTACTCTCCTAGCATCCTCTACTCTCATCATCTTAAAGTATTGAAATGTGACAGATCTGATTGTTCTCATGCCTTTGTATTTTAAAATATTACACTATTTATTCCTGTGATAATATCCAAAATCACAGATTTGAAATTTTTTTTCATTCTGATATTTTAAAAATTATTTTCCTACTGTGGACTTTGCCCTGAATTTCAGAATATATCTAACTGGTGACTACCTACCTTTGATCATGTCTAGTAGGACTAATATTCGTTATGTGACTAAGAACAAACTAATATATTTATCACTCAAAAGTGCTTCAAAAGAGGACAATACTAATCAATGCATCCACTCAGGGTGATCTGAATAAAATGTTCATCTTTCTATGCCAAATCCAAGAGCCATCCAACTTCAATCCAGCAATTTATTCATCTTTTGATAAGAGCTTCTTAATAACTTTTTACCATATTCCAGATAGTAGTTTATTTATTTTATTTTATTTATTTTTATTTTTTTGAGACAAGGTCTTGCTTTTATAGTTCAGGCTGGCCCTGAGCTCAACCTTGAACTCATAACAATCCTCCTGCCTCTGCCTCCCAAGTGCTGGGATTACAGGCCTGAGCCACCATATCCAGCACTGCTATGTAGTACTGATTGCTGGTGGGCATGGGTCTCTATGCCTGGCATTGTTGCATATGGTTACTGGGGATCCAACCTGGGCCCTTGCACTTACAAAGCAGGCAATGGAACCACTGAGCTCAATCTCTGGCCCTTAGATAGTAGTTTAAATGCCTTGTGTCTTTTAATTTCATCTTTCTTTTATACATTCCTCCCAGAAGCCTGTCTTCAAAGCTTGAACTAGCCATTGTCCTCTTACGAATCTGTGCATACAATTTACCACTCATGTTTTCCAGAGCTGCTTTCTACTGCTGACAACTAAGAATCAGGTCTAAAGTTACAGAATATGACACACTCAAAATGACCAGAAAGTGTCAGTGCTCTTGTTTTTCTACCTCCCAGAGTTGGTTGAGAAACAGAAGACCACTCAAGGGAGCCTTGTCTTTTCCACTGTAAACACAGATAGTAAAAGTGAATCCCCCATAATCACTACCTTCATTCACTGGGCACTGTGGATCTGAATAGTGTATGCAGTGAAGGGGAAAATCATTGGCTGGTTAGCAACTGGACTAATCGAACAAGTTTTACTATTTCTGCTTTGAGATAACTTGGCTCAGGGAAATAAAAGAACAACATGACCATTTCAGTTCAAAGAACACCTGAAACCAGAAAGAGGAATTGACTAATTCTGATCTCTGGTTCTCTCCCTAGAACAGCAGCACACTGCATCTTCCTTTATCTGTACATTGAAGGCATGTGATGTGTTCCTTTCTGTTGTCTTAGCTCAGAGTCACTAGTATGATGTCATGATTTTTACTATAATAAATAGTAGGAAACTGAGAAAAGTCGGGATTTATGTATTTTCTTCTAGATTTGGATATTTGTATAGCATTTTATATTGTACAAATCCTTCCTGATAAGCCTCCTTCTTAGAATCTTACCCCCTTCATGAACATTATCCTTTCTGTTGTGGAGAGACATGAATTGTTTGTCATTAAAGAAGATCTTTAATAAGACGTTTCCATGTGCTGTACGCACAACGCAAGTCTGGGATCAGATCTCAAGTTCCTACCCCAGCTCGATCAGTTAGGAGCTTTGCCATTTCACTCACTGGACAGAAGCAATAAACTGAGATACTCCTCCGCACCTCGCAGGATGGTGGGGAAGATGTGTATGATGCAGGAGCTCATGGGGTTCAAAATATGGCTCATTTCTTCTGTCAGAGAACATCCATTATACAAATCCCTAAACAATCGGGCAAGGTGACTGTAGTCAATGAACTAATAGACCTCATTAAACTTTCTGGATCTGTTTATTTCCTTTTAAATACATGGTGTGTAAGAAGAAAAAGAAAATAAGGAGGTTTAAGGAAAAAATGTGTAGGTGAGCTCCAGGAATGTGCACGGAACAAATATAGAAGGTTATGTTTTGGATTGTACTGACTAGAAGGAGTTCACCACAGAATAAGCATCGAAATACTCCAAGTTCAGGCACAATCCCCAGGGGCTGCTCCTGGCCATTGTTCTCAGATCCTAGCTGCTATTTTGGGTCTGAGAAACAGGGTAGCCATGATGTCTTATGTGTGGGATCAGCATGATTTTCCTCCTTGCTGTGACTAATGTAGCTCTAGCTGCTGCTACAGTCTTGATCTTTCACCCTGAGAGACCCATACTGAGCCCTGGATACTGTACAACCATGAAGGACTCTAATGAGCAGTTTGGAAGCCAGTCAATTATAAGCCCATATACAACAATGGAAAGGGTTTCACTCTAACACTGAATGTGGCTGAAAGCCTTCGGGGATGTTAGCAAAGAAAAATAATGATGTTTCTTGTGAAGAATAATCTTGATTTGTTTAGTGTAGATTATAGAAAATAGATTTGAATAAATAAAAATAATAAAGAGGTTACCAAGGTGATTTTGGTAGAGATTTGGTCAGGATATTAATAGTGGAAATAGAAATAAATTCTTATATTCCATATACACTTAGGAGATGAGAGGGATTTGTTGGTGGGTTATTTTCAGAGTTTGGATGTAAGAGATAAATGAAGAATAATCTGATGCTTTGGGCCTTAATCTCATAGAAGAATAGAGTTGCCTTTAATGAAGGGGACATTTAAGCAATGGGTGCTTCTTGTAGGCCTCACACACCACTGATACAGAGCCAGCTATAGATCTTAGAAATGTTTCACAATCCTATTGACCCCTAGTTTCCCTCTACTGAAAACATACTCTATAATACCAACTCAGCAGAACTGCAATGAGGGTATGAGACAAACTAGAGAAATATGGTATCAAGTATTTGATTATTAGTTATAGAACAAAAATCTCTGTAATGAACCCTGAGGATCATCTAGGAAAGAAAGATCCAAAATCACAATGAAAGAATGGACTTATGACTTTTAAACTAAACCTATAGCTATGAGAGTATGGAGTACAACTGAACATGGCCACATACAGGATCTTCATTTTCTCACTGTACAATTTTTAATGTCCTTCCTTATAACTCCTCTTACCACCATAAATGAAAGAAACTTAGTTGTTATACCGCACGGTTGGGCTGCCTTCCAGGACAGGGGACAATGGTTCTGTTTCCATGTGGTCATTGTCAAATCTTGGCAATGGCAACATTTCAAGGTTTCTAGATACTGTACTTGCAATGAAGGTCACAATGAAGGATTTGTAACTTCCCTACAGGTAAATGAAGCTCTTCAAACTCTACCTCTGGGGAAGCAGTAGAGCTTGAGGACCCAAGGGAATTTACAGCAGGTGTGGAAATTTAGACAGCTATAAATTATCACTAAATTTGGCACCAAACAGAGCAGTACTTGTGAATAATTCTTTTATGCCTGTCATAAGAATTTGGCATGCAGTTCTGTACTGCAATGCATGTCATAAATACAATAATTTATGGTTTGTTTTTATCCAGTAATGTGCAATGTAGTACTAAACTTGGGAACAAGCACAATTAGAACTATAATCAGTTGTGACATTTTTGAAATGATTCTATTTAATTATTTTTTTTTTGCTACAGACTGACATTAATAGCATTTTTGAAATGAGAAATAATAATAATTACTCCAGAGAAAATGACAAAGATAAATGTTATTCATGTAAGAAGGCAGAATTGATCAAGAGGCTGATTGGTGGTTGGCTATACACAAAGAGAGATAAAAGTTTTCTTATTATATCTTGAATACCTATTAGTATCATCCAAAGAAAATAATTCAGGAAGTCATCACAGTTGTTCTCTGTCTTGTTTTCTCTTACTTCTGACCTACATCCTATGGTTGCAACAGGCTCTCCTTTGAAGAGTAGGAGGACTTCAGACTTTGGAGTCAATGATATATGAGGAGAAATCTTAGGTCATCAACCTCTTCCTAGCAATATGACCTATGACAGGAGTTTGCTTCCTGTTTTCTGGGAATAAGGGTTCCAACTTTTTTGAGTTTCATTGCTCCTCGAAAATGTTCTTCCTGATCTTGAAATTTCCATTCATTATCTATGATTTCCATTACTAGTCTGAGGCAATCTTACACTCTGTCCATTATCATAGGGAAAACTCATCACTGTTGTGAGTTGCTTTCATATTTGGGCTCATCATGATCCCAGAAACATTCCATGCTGTATTAAAGATCAATGCTTTTCTTTAGGGAAAACAGTGGGGGGGCACTACAAACTGGGCTACTTACACCCCTGTCTTCTCTTCGTAAGTCCTGATTTCTCTTTTCATTTTTATACATTACTTTATGCTTGTCTATCTGATCTAAAGATCACTGAAGATCACTGATCCTTGGGGTTGGTGCCAAGTCACACTCACCCTGTCATCTGTAGATCATGTAGTTCTATTTACACTAGAATTCAAGATGAGCTTGAACTTTTCTAGTCTGCACAAATGAGTTCCTCAGAAAAAATGGAAGCCCACTGCTAGGGCACATACTCATGACTGGCTAATTTTCTAGGACAGCAGAGACATATCCTGGGGGCCAGGCCAAGTCCATCACCATCAATAAGGGAAGAGGGCTTAGCCTGAGGACTGGGTTTATATCCTTAGAGTTTACTGCTGGAGGCCAGCTAAGGTGAGCCTTCCCTTAAAGGGTTACAAAAGAATTTAGCCTTAAAATGTATGAAATACATAATACATCTTTTCTAGAGGGGTTTTCTGGAGAAGGAAATATATAGGCTTTGCTAAAATAGAAATAAATCTAATTGGATATTTTCTGTAGTTGGTACAGAAATAGGATGGTTTTTTAGGTCTTAACAATTCTCTATTTAATACAATGTTAGTTATATTTTTTGTTGCAACAGTTACTCTAAGATATCCACATCCTCCATTCATCACATAGCTCTGTTAATCACTGTGTCCTGACTCTCTGCCAGGTACTGGGGGAACACTGTCATATGTGATCACCTGACTTATCGTGGTGGGCGATGGAGGATGAATGTTCCATGTGTTGTCACTTAAGGAGAAGCAGAAGGGTGAGAAGCGATGAGGTGCAAAGGAGACATCCAGCCACTTGAAAAGCTGCTCAATAAGTGAAATAAATAGGCCACAGATGTGTAAATATTATATCTTCACTCTGATATGAGAAAATGAAGGTGTAAATGAGTTCTAGTATATATAGTTGATTTTTTGAAATAGAAAATATTTAAAAGGAAAGAGGATGTAGGGGTAAATAATGAGAAAAAAAGAATGTGATAGTAATAAAAAAGGAAACAAAGCTTATGTATATAGGGGTAGGGGAAGGGGAAAAATGAGAATCAAGTCATGTCACATTCTGATACAAACTTTCAATATTGAATGTGATGCTGATGTGTATTCATAATGTACCAATAAGGACCTGAATTTTTAAAAAAGCTGCTCAAAAGTAGTAATTTTTTTAAGGTTTTTTGAGACAGGGTCTCATTTTGTGGTTCAGGCTGACCCTGAGCTCAGCCTCCAACTCACATCACAGCAATCCTCCTGCCTCTGCCTCCTGAGTGCTGGGATTACAGGTGTGAGCCACCACTTCCAGCACTGTGGTATGTGGTACTGATTGCTGCTGGGGTGAGTCTCCACGCCCAGTATTGTTATGTGGTTACCAGGGATCGAACCCGGGTCCTTGTGCTTGCAAGACAGGCGCCAGAACAATTGATCTATATCCTTGGCCCTCAAAAGCCATAATTTTAAGAGGAACAAATGAAGATGATAAGAAAGCTGTATAGATAAGCTCATAAGCTGTATAGAAGGCTAATCTGAAAGAGAGAAACAGAGAGAGAGAGAGAGAGAAACAAACACACATTCTCCATTGTCATAATAGTGAAAAATCTATGATCCATATAGAGGAAAGAGCCTGTGTTTGAAACAAGAAAATGTAAAAAATTTTATATAAAGGAGTATTTCACAGAAGAAGGTGATGATACATCACTGTACTTATCTTACCAAATAGCCCCAGTAAAAATAGCTGAGGGGACCACTGACAAGTCCTTTGAGAGGGGAGAGTGCTTCTTCCCCATGTGTCTGAAAACAGTCTCAGCCTCTGAACAACACAGACTATTCTTAGTTATTTAATCTTCATTAAAGGTGCCACCAAGTCCTTATAGATTTTTCTGTTCAGAGAAATGAGGGGCAAAAATGATCCTAATTAGGCTCACTGTCTTAATCACAACTCTAAAACGCTGGAATTTACTTTTCCTATGTGTGTGCATTAACTAGAATGCTTGCTTTAGGATTTGGAAATGCACCTTATACATCTGGCCATATTCCAAATAGATATTTTTCTCTTAAAATGTATTCTATTATTCTTCCCTTTCCTCTGGCTCTGGGAGAGCTGTGACATTTTACACGTGGAAACTGTGTTGTTGTTTCCTGTGGGAATAGTGAGCTTTACTTGGTGTGCTCCATGGATAGAAAGTGCTGACATGGATGCAAACTCAAGAAGTGTCACTTATTGCATCCTCTTGCCACCCCCCCCGGAAAAAACTGATGAGACAGTCCTGTGTTCAGTTAGCCACAAGTATAGCTCATTCAAGAAACAACAGATATGAAAACTCATACTGCAGTGAAGTCAGAGAAAAGAACCGGAGTTATAGAGAAGCACTTTGCACTGTTTATGAGGTGAATCAGAACAAACCTTCTAGAATTGGTGTGTAAAACTGTGCTGAGCCTAAAAAGTAGATTAGCAATACCCAGGAAAGTGGAGAACATTCCAATCATAGAGAAAAAAAAATCTAGAGCAATGATCCCAAGAGTTATAATCTGTGTGTGAGAACATAGAAAAAAATGGCAAGAAGCACCTGGCTTTGATACTAGTGACTAGGGTACAACCATCTTTAATGAGTTTTCAGAGCTGCCTTAATAGCATTACACACCAGGCCACTTAAAACACCAGGGATGCATCATTTCACAACACTGGTGACTAGAAGTCTGAAATCTAGGTGCATTCCCTTGGAAAGTATGAGGGATGGATGGATTCAGACTGCTCTCCAGCTTCAGCTAGCTTCAGATTTTCCTTGGCCTGTTGCTACATCACCCATGTCCTGGCTATTCATGATATGGTCACTTCTTCCTTAAGCTTGTGGTCTTCAATCTATAATGTCTGCATCTGTATCAAATTTCCCACTTTATCAGAGTACCAGAAAGTAGATACTAGACCTATTTTAACTTTAATTTACCTCTATAAAGATCCTCTCTCCAAATAAAGTAACTTGATGAGGTATTAGAACTTATTTTTCACAGATACAATTCAACCCAAAAGGCTTTCCTTGACTTTGAAATTAGGTTCAATAGCTAACAAAGTTCTTCCACAGTAGTAAGATTCCACATTATCCCATCAACATTCTTGCTTCAGGCTTGCCTCATCTGTGTCCCTCTGCTTCAGAGATGATTTGATGAAGGTTTCATCATCAGCAAATGCAAAAAGTGAAACCGAAACTATAATTTACTTTTTGTTGTTTTGGGTTCTTAATACATAGACCAGGTGCTTTACACAGAAGGCCCCATTTGACCCTCAAGATAAATGCTTGATATAGACATTATGAATACGTCCTTTAAACATGAACAAACTAAATTGCAATAGATTGAGCCACACTTTAAAACGCACAATGGTAGTAGGCCAGAATCTGCTCTATTGAACCATATTTGCAGAGCACATATACAGCCATAAATAAAAGGTCTCTTCTTTTTTGTTCAAAAAAATGCATCATGGTTAAACAATATTTAATATGACAAGTTTTGTATATATATTTTAAAAATCTTGTAAACAATGCAAAATATTATTAGTCTCTGGCTTCCAGAAGTATAAATGGAGACTCTGAGGCTGAGGATGTTTAAATCCTCAATATATATTTAAATCCTTCAATATATATATATA
>PVIR01008059.1:0-32239 GCA_004026965.1 Petromus typicus
GCGCCTGTCTTGCAGGCGCAAGGGCCCGGGTTCCATTCCCCGGTAACCACATACAATACTGGGTGTGGAGACCCACACCCAGCAGCAACCAGTACCACATACCACAGTGCCGGGCATGGTGGCTCACGCCTGTAATCCCAGCACTCGGGAGGCAGAGGCAGGAGGATTGTGATGTGAGTTTGAGGCTGAGCTCAGGGCCGGCCTGAACCACAAAGCGAGACCCTGTCTCAAAAAAAAAAAAAAAATTTCGTCCATGTTACTATTATGGTTGGTGCTGTTCTCAGCTGCGTTGGTCTCCACTACTCATCTTTGGTTGGTTCACTTTTCCTTCCTCTACACTTTTCATCTAATCTGTTTTCTGTTCACCTTCTGACAGGCTCACTACTTGGCCCTCCTACAATTTTGTTCCCTTCTTCTCCTTAACACATTTCCTAGGAGAGTCAATCTAAACCTTTCCATTGTTTAGATATGTCACCTGCTACTAATGAAGATTAAGGTTGTCTACTCAAAATATCTACCTGCTTTCTCCTCTCCTCTTGAAAGTCTTTGCAGTCACAGAAATTCAAATTCAGGGGGCCGGGGATATAGCTCAGTGGTTCCAGCACCTGTCTTGCAAGCACAAGGGCCTGGGTTCAATCCCCGGTAACCACATACCTATACTGGGTGTGGAGACTCACCCCAGCAGCAATCAATACCACATACCACAGTGCCGGGTGTGGTGGCTCACGCCTGTAATCCCAGCACTCGGGAGGCAGAGGCAGGAGGATTGCTGTGATGTGAGGCTGAGCTCATCAGGGACAGCCTGAACCACAAAGTGAGACCTTGTCTCAAAAAAACCTTAAAAAAAAAAAAAAAAAAATTCAAATTCAGATCATTGCCTGGAAGAGAGGTGCATTCTTCTGTGGCTAACCCCACCATCTCCTTTTTATACAATTCTTCATCTGCAATTAAGTTTAAGTGCAAACACAAAGTTCCCAAATAATTTTTGAAAGGTATTTCAAGTCAGGTGTGGTGGTACCCACCTATAATCCCAGCAGTTGGGAGGCTAAAACAAGAGTAATCACCGAGTTCAAGCCCAGCCTGGACTACATAGTGAGTTCAAGGCCATCCTACAATATACAGTGGGACTCTCTCAAAAAACAAAAAGTGTTTTAGATGAAAGAAATCTAGAAGTAGACTATTAAGGGTTGATGTTACAGTTTTACATGTCCTCAGGATCATTTTTTCCCACTGTTAGCCCATCTCTAGGGCATAGCCTGCATCCTCATGGCACAAAACTATTCCTGAAAACCTGCAAATGTAACTCTCCAGAAAGAAAAATAAATTTAGGAAGTCAGGGCAGCTCTCCTTTTTAACAAATATGTCCCTAGAGAACTGCACAACTAATTTATACCTATTGAACAAAACTTGGTAACTAGGCACACTGTGCTTCAAGGAAAACTGAAAGAAACTATTTTTAGTTGGGAGGCAGTATATCCTCCCAAGGATGCATGCTGTAGCTTTAATATTGATTCTGTCACAAAGAAATGGAGAGTAGCTTTAGTAGGACATAACTTGACTCCAGCAGTAATTTTCATTTATCTACTTCTTCAACCATTTTGCATCTTCTCATTCTAGTTCTCCACCCTTCATTAAAAAAAGAAAAATCCTCCTGTTAGTTCATTCATTCTCCTTTCCCTGCTCCACCAAAAAAGTTATCCCTCTCCTTTCGAATTTTTTTTAAACCTTATTCCCACTTCTGATACATCATGTCACAATTTATTTTCTAGCTTCTTAACCAATCATCGGATTCCTGGGAATATTTAACATACTCCCTTTACCCAAAAAATTTCTGTAAATCTGATTTGTACTTAACTTCACAAATAATACACGAGCACACTGATACTTTTTACAAATGTAAAAGTAACCCCAACGCCTCCGCTAGGCCACGCTCACAGCTAGATCAAAACGTTTAATCACTGAAGACGAATGGAAAGCGGGATAAAGGATGCGATTTTCCACTTGTTCAAGTAAAATACGGACAAAGCTCCTTGTTATCGCACGTTGATTATTCCATTAGGGTCTCCAAATACAGAATAGTCTTCCTCCTGCATCGCTGAAAAGAACAATACAGAAAGTGAGATCTCCATCTTAAACCACAGCGACCAGAGCAGTGGATCCCAGAGCAGGATGAAGGTAGGTACGAGATTCTCGCGAGGTTTAGGATCAGCGCGGCGCTTCCCTGACGTATTTCCTGGGCGCCGGTCCAGGAATCTATGGTAGTACCGGGAAGCCAAAGGCCGTGAGGATGGTGGTTACCAGGGCTACACGTTCTCGGGCCAGACCACAAGTCACGTCGGCCGACAGCTGCCAACAGAAGGTAGGAGATTCCAGAGTTCTCCTTTTTCTCTGGGCCGCTTCGGAGAGCCGTGTTCAGGCACGTGATGTGGCGCAGCGGTGCGGCCGAGGACTGGTGGAGAGGGCCCGAATTTGCCACACGCTGCGGGTTACCTGTATTGGAAACTGTTAAGCCCTCACGAAGTGGGATTTTTTTTTTTTTGCGACGGGGTCTCGCTTTTGCAGTTCAGGCTGTCCCTGAGCTCAGCCAGCAATCCTCCTGCCTCTGCCTCCCGAGTGCTGGGGTTACAGGCGCGAGCCACCACGCCCGGCACTGTGGTATGTGGTGCTGATTGCTGCTGGGCGTGAGTCTCCACGCTCAGTATGGTATGTGGCTACCTGGGATCGAACCTGGGTCCTTGCGCTTCCAAGACAGACGCTGGAACCACTGAGCTAAATTCCCGGCCCCCCTCACGGAATTTTTAAAGGCATTTCATAGTGTGTAAGAGAGAGGAAGTAGATTACCTTGGGTCGATCAGGACCTTAATTCAGATACGCAGCACACAGTTCTTTAAACTTTAGTGTTAACATTACGTACCAACGAAGATTCCGGCCGCGCAAGCTTCAGTGTGGTTGCGGAGAAGTGCATTCTTACCAGACAAGGAGACTGGGGTAGCCCAACCAACTCTCTTTGGCATAGGGTGGACTGTGGTGACACTGCCTGGTAGCTCTGAGCCGCTGCCATATTCTTCGGATTCTGTGGTGAAAGGAGCCCAGCAGCTTTTTTCTCATGAAAAGGCAAGAGTGGTGGCTGATTCCATCGATGTTTTCCTAAACATATTTTTTTCTCAGGATTCATATTTATACCTTGTCTTTGTCACCGGTACATGGGTCGAAAGGTTTTGTTTTTGAGAAATTCTCTTTAAGATGTTTTGCTTTCTAAAGTCAGATATAGTGCTCTGGTTTGTCTTCAGATCATATAAATCTTTCGCCTTTTGAAGTCAGTTATACATTTAGGGTAAAGAAAATCAGATCCAACACTTAGATTTTCAGGTTTTTTTAAGTCATAGGTTTTGGATTTTTGTTTTTGTAGGGGGGAGGTGATAAAAATCTTACAAGTTTTCTGGCTTTTGTTTGTTTTCAAGTGTCCTCCAAGATTTTTAAATGCTCCTGGCAGGGGTGCCTCATTTATCTTGACCTTGTTGCCGCCCTACCTAAGTTGCAGTGTTTCCTTTGTCTTGCAGAGTTCCAAAAATGAAGGAATTCAGGCACACCCAGAAAGCAAGAAGGAACCTGGACCTGATAACCAGAGTACAGCTTCTCAGAATGCTGGGAAACAAAGTTCAGTCACTAAAACTCCTAAAAGCAAAAAGAGGAAGAGCACGACTGCAGGCTCAGGAGCAAAGACAGCCAACCCATCTGCTGATGGAGAGGTCTCTGAAGCAGAGTCCAATTGTTCTTCAGTGTCTGAGATCCAGGAACCTATTCTGAGAATAACTAGGAGAAGGCAGATCCTAATTGTGCCTACTCCGATGTCCTCTGTAAGAAAAAAGCAGAAAATAACTCCATTAAATGAAACTGTTGCTGAAGAAGTTGTCTCTGAAGCAGAATCTTATGCTTCCGGTATTTCTAGAGTTATGCTTTCCCCAGGTATGCCCAGAACCAGAAGAAGAGAGGATAAAGCACTAACAGGTCAGAGCCAAGAATCGCATGCTGAAGCTCCGTCTGATGCTGAGTCGTCATGCTCTGACATTTCACTGCCTGAAACTGCATGTAAGAGAAAAACCAGAATTATGCCAAGTAAATTACAGGGACAAACTGAGAATAAATATACTGAGATTGTACCAGAAAACAAAAAGCAAATCATGGATATTTCTATAAAGTCAGAGGATTCAGATAACAGACAAACCTCTCAGAGTTTGGACAAAAAGGAAAACAGAGTAGTAGATGAGGGAAAGGAAAATGATAAAAGTTCTCAGTTGAAATCCCTTTCTAAACATAACGACACTAGCCTTCATGAGGTAGTTTCTCAAAAGCATTCAACGCCTCAAAATAAAACCACATCAGAGCCCTCAAATCCGAACCGTGAGGCTATAATGCAATCATTAGCTCAAACATTTGCAGTTGTGGAAGTGAACAAATGGAATGAAGAGACAAAAAACACCACAAAAATAAAGGACTTGACAAAGTTCAGTGGTCATGGTGATGATGAGTCCACAAGTAAAGTTGTCAGTAAGAACAACAGTGAAGGTGTAGATCTTGAATGTGATACCACACTTAACAAATCTGAGCTCAACCAGCCTCAGGATGTAGAGAGTCCTGTCTTACTAGTTCTTAGCAGTGATGAAAGCCAGCAGTCTGAAAGCAGTGAAAGTGAAGAGGACACTGTGTGTTTTGTTGAAAATAGTGGTCAAAAGGAATCACTAAACGGAGACTCAGAAAATACATCTCATGACAATGCATTCTTTGTAATTGACACAACTCCTGGACTGGATGTTGATAAAAATTTTTACTTGGAAGATAAGGCAAGTGAGATTGCCACTGAGGAAGAGAAAGGAGAGGAGGAGCAAGAGGAGGAGGAGGAGGATGAAAACAGTGAAGAAGAACCATCAGACAGTGACAGAAGTAAAGATGAATACAGTGATGAAGATGACTTACTAAATAACACAAAGTCTAAACTGTAAGTTTTATTTTTTTTTTTTTGGTAAGTTTTAGTTTTAAAAGTATATTTGGGAGTCATAGAAATTAACTCAGGGCCTTGTGTATGCTAAGCATTCTCTTACCATTGAGCTATCCTCAGCCCCAAAAGTAAATCTTTGATGAATATATCCAGTAGCTAATTCTCCATAAAAATGTGAAAAAATAGGAAGTATGGGAAATGAGAAAATTATTTTTGGGTTCATTACGGATCAGCTGGTCCATCCAGCATTTCCCTCATCTTCAAATATTTTCCCACTTATAAGAGCCAAAAGTGTTTCTTTTGGCAATATATTGGAAATCATCTGTTAAGATTTTCCTTTGTGGGCCGGGGAGTTACCTCAGTGGTTCCGGCGCCTGTCTTGCAAGCGCAAGGGCCGGGTTCGATCCCCAGTAACCACATACCATACTGGGCGTGGAGACTCCACGCCCAGCAGCAACCAGTACCACCTACCACAGTGCCGGGCATGGTGGCTCACGCCTGTAATCCCAGCACTCGGGAGGCAGAGGCAGGAGGATTGCTGTGATGTAAGTTTGAGGCTCAGCTCAGGGCCAGCCTGAACCACAAAGCGAGACCCTGTCTCGAAAAACCTAAAAAAAAAAAAAGATTTTCCTTTGTGGGCCTGGGGAATCTAACTGAGTGGTTCCTGTGCCTGCCTTAACAGCTCAGGGTTCTAAGTTCAATCCTCAGTACCAAAAAAGATTTCCCTATGTGTTTGTTAAGACCAGTATAAAAGGGAGAAGAAATGAGCCTGTTGTTTTTTTTTTAACGTGTTATAGAGAAATTTAAAAAAATAATTACTTTTAATCCCAACCACCATCCTTTGAGAAGCACTAATTTTGGGGGTCATTCCTTTAGTTTCTCTTTTCCTTGCTAAATTTGTTTTTTCTTGTCATAGACTCTAATGGCATTGTTATCCACTGAAGTACTGTATGTATTAACAGACCCCCAGGCTTTGCTGTAAACCGATGAAAGCAATCAAACTCTGAAGCTAGGCTGAGACAGAACTTTTTGTAAGCCACACTCACATTAGTTCTAATGCATATTCAAGGCTAAGAATTCCTAGGCAGTACTAGTACTGCAGTAAAATGATTTCACTTCCCTAAAGAAGTTAATTGTGCTTTAAACTATTTCAGTTTATATAAATAATGAGGAGAATGAGTGACTTTAAGTTCAAGCATACTTGCTTACAAATAGGATCCTTCAGTCATATAAAGTAGAAATTCTCATGTAAACAGCTGAATAGGCGGAAAAGATTCAGATCTGGTTGGTTTGATTCTCCATAAGCACCACGGCCAGAGCTAAGGATTGAATCAGAGGCCTCACACATACCTGAGTCCTTTTTTAAAAAAAAAGGAGAGAGCCAGGAATTTAGCTCAATAGTTCCGGTGTCTACAAGTACAAGGGCCCCGGGTTTGATCCCTGGTAATCACATACACAATGCTGGGCATGGAGAGTGACGCCCACCATCAATCAGAACCACATTCCACAGTGCCCGGGGTGGTGGCTCAGGCCTGTAATCCTAGCATTTGGGAGGCAGAGGCTGGCAGAAGAGCTCAAGGCTGAGCTCAGGGCCAGCCTGAACTACAAAAGCAGACCCTATCTCAAAAAACAAACAAACAAACAAAGAAACTGAGATAGGATCTCACTTAAGTTTTTCATGACGGCTTTGAACTCCTTTGTCTTGTTTCAGCCTTCCAATTCCAGCGATGGTTTTTTTTTTTTTTTGGTGGCACCAAAGATTGAACTTGGGTCCATGCGCATCATACCACTTGAGCTAAATCTCAGGCCTGACACTCATCTTTTTAAACCCCTGTGGAAGGGATGCTAGCTGCAATTTAAGACTCACTGGCTTGGAAACACTACTAGATATCCAGGAAAAAATTCTAAGTTCAGATAATTTAGTTCAAAGTAGAAGAACCTTTTTTTGTCATTGGAATTGGTTTTGAAAAATCTGAGAAATAAGTTTGAATCACTTTCTAGTTAAATCATTTATTTATGCTAGAGTTCTTCTAAATGAATGTACTGAACTTGGAATACAAACTTACAGATTTTTGGGCTTTTGTTTTGAGCCATTGACAATATAAGAGATTGATAGCGAACTTTTTAGAGTTTTTTATTTCCGCCTTTGGAACCAAGGGTCAAACAGGCACTGTGCCACTGATCACAGTGAGCATAATCCCCAGCACTTCCATTTAGAGTTCAATGATACAAATAGCTGGCTGCCACATACATGCCATACGTTTGCCACTGTTCGTGTGAGGAAAGAGTAGATTAAATTTTGTTTTGTTTTGTTTTTTTGAGACAGGTCTCGCTTTGTGGTTCAGGCTGGCCCTGAGCTCAGCCTCAAACTCACATCACAGCAATCCTCCTGCCTCTGCCTCCCGAGTGCTGGGATTACAGGCATGAGCCACCACGCCTGGCACTGGAATGTGCTATTGGTTGCTGCTCGGCGTGAGTCTCCATGCCCAGTATTGTATGTGGTTACCGGGGGATTGAACCCGGGTCCTTATGTTTGCAAGATAGGCACCGGAACCACTGAGCTATATCCCCGGCCCTAGATTAAATGGCTTTTAAAAAATACAACCTTATTTGTTTCCATTTTAGTTACTTTGTTTGTTGTTGGAAACGGGGTCTCACTATGTAGTGTGGCTGGTTTGAATTCACTGTAGTGGCTGGCCTGGAATTTGAGACTGTCTTCCTGCCTCAGGCCCCTAAATCCTGGAATTACAGAGGTGTGCCATACCCAGCTGTTAATTAGTTGATTGTTAAGTGAGTATTTCTCTTTCAGTTTGAAGTTGGCAAGTAGCAGTATAGACCCTGGTCTGAGTATCAAGCAGTTGGGTGGTGTGTACATTAATTTCAACGCAGAAAAACTTAAGTCTAAGAAAACTCTAACACAGATTAAGGAGAAAAAGAAAAATGAGGTAAGTTACATGAAGTGTCCTCTCCTCTTCTGAAAGTATAACTTCTAGAAATATTAATTCCTTGGAGAAAGAGTCAATGTGTGATGGTAAAATTACAGTAGCTTGTTTTTTCTGTATCATTTTTCTCTATTTCTTAGTAGAGTCCCAACTATAAAAGGTGATATTTGAAAAATATACCCACCAGTTATCTCAGTGGTTCTGTTTTCTCTTTCTTGCTATACTTATAGTTCTTAACTGTTCAGATTCTGCCTCCTTTACCTGGAAAAAAAATGCGATGTTCTCATAGACATAAAATTGTATTAAATTTTGGGAGGAATTCCTGTTAGGAAAATTTTATTTGAACATTTAGTTTTAAACAACATCTTATATTGCTTTCTTCCAACCAGTTGAGTCCATCCAGGTGCCTACTTGTTTTGATGTGCATGGATTCTTGACTTCACTAATTATTTTGTTCTCTTCCCTCTCAACTAGCTTCTCTTTCTCTTCCTAAACTAGTTTCTCCTTTTGTATTTATGCTGATTAAGGACACTAAAGTCTCTTTCCTGTTTACACTCAGTTACTAAGCCTTGAAAATGATGCCTTCCCCCTTTTCATGTTTTAGGCTTTTTTTTTCTAAGTGCTGGGCTATTTCTCATGGTTTTTCCCTCCATTTATTGGTTCTTCACGCCATCCTCCATTCTCCTAGGTTTCTGTGTTGTCCCACTTTACCCCTTTCCTGTCCTTTCTCCCTTGCCACTTCCTGGGATCAAGTTCAGGACTTTGCACTTACAAGGCAGACATGGTGCCACTGAGCTAAATTTCCAGCGCTGGAGATTTCTGTTTGTTGAAACACAAATCTGACATGGTATTCTGCTCTTGTCCTTCAGTGGACTTCTTACAGCCTTCAAGGTACCTCTAGACTGCTACCTTCAAGTGCCCACCTGATTTGTTTTTTCCATTGAAGACTACTATAATTCCCTGAATATGCCCTGTCAGACCCAGTCTTGGGAAAACAATATGACCCCCAGTACTTCCTCTGTGCTTCTGTAACATCTTGTGTAAGTCTGATTCATCAAGTAGGTTTTCTGAATCTTAGCACTATTGATGTTTTGGGCTGCACAATTTTTTGTTGTGAGAGGATGGCCTATGCAGTGCAGAGTAATTTAGCATCATTGTTAACTTCCACCCACAAGATGACAGACACATTCTCACTTTCCTTCATTGTTACCAAAAAATCTCCCCAGACCTTACCAATTGCTCCCATTTGAGAACCACTGTCCTAAGAGCCCAGCATAGGACTTGACATACAGCAAGCTCTTAATCACCTGTAGGAAAGCCTGGATTGCTACTGTACTACCCAAAAATATTAGGCCTGAATCTGAATTGGGTAAAATTAAGTGGCCTTGCCAGTTTAATGCTTGTGCTATATTTTTCTATGAACAAAAACAAGAAAAAAAATAAGTGGTCATGTTTGGGTTTTGCCCTGGGGGAAAATACTACCTTGGAGTTCATTTTTAATCACACAGTGTTAATGAAAATATTTAATCATCTCAGGCAAGTAACAAAAAATGAAGAGGTTATTTAGATTGCAGATTGGACTGCACAATATTTTAAAACAAATTTAAAATATTAAGTTATATAAAAACTAATTTTATATTTCTATAGCTTCTACAGAAAGCTGTTATTACACCTGATTTTGAAAAAAACTATTGTGTTCCACCATATAGTGAATCAAAGCGTCAACTTCAAAAAAAACGCAGGGTAAGTACAGTGATTTTTATAATTTATGATCCATATAGGTGTTTGGCTTTGTATTTTGAGATTATACAGCATAGCTGTACAATTAAACAAGGATACATATTGATCTATATATAGTTCCAAAGAAAATTACAGATCTCTAAGCTCTATAATATATTACATGGTTCCGAAAAATATTAAGTGAAACTTTTAACATTTTTGTAGTTGCAGGGGTGCAAACAGCTTTTTGAAATAAACCTTTTAATAGTGATAGTCAACATACAGGTTCACTGATCTCCTGGCTTTTAAGTATTGTACTAAATGGCTAAAAGCGTTTTTGTTCTTTGTAAGAAATTTACTGTAGCCAATGGAAAACCTGGTCTGACAGATGAGAGAATTTAGTAATATAAAAAAGATTGCTTCCATCTGCCCTTTTTGCTGGTAAGTATAAAGTTATCAGAGGGACTTGGAGGAGAGTTGATAATATAGTAATGTCTCTAATATGGAGCACACAGACACATGGTAAGCACTAAATATTTTCTTCATGAATGAAATAAAATAATTTCTTGCTAAGATTTTCAAAAGATTAGCAATTTTTATGTTAGAAATAATACAGATTTCTGGACTAGTTTCAGAGATACCTTTATAACTGAAAATGTTAATATTTATGTGTAAGCTCCATAAGTGAAAATTCTCATATATTGTTTCTAACATAGATTAATATATCTCTAATATAGGCTTTTATAATTTAGGCAGTAAAAACTGAAGCTATCTTAATCTTCCTGCAAGTCATCAGCGACTTACTAATACAAATGGATTTTTTTTTTAGATAGGATCTTGCTATGTAGTCCAGGCTTGCCTCAAAGTCAAGGTCATCTTTCTGCCTCAGTCTCCCAAGTACTGAGAGCACATGTGTATGCCACACACCCAGCAAAATGGATTTTTAAGGATCTTTCATTTCTGAAACTAATAATATATTTAATTTAGCAGAAAAATCACTTTTTGTTGTTTCCTTTTATAAATATGATTCTGGAGATAAATGCTTTCTATAAAGTAACTTCATTTTCAGTTCAGAAGTTTTTCTGTATATATAATTATGGGGGAAATGTTAGGTACAATTAAAGTTAGTTTGTTTATTTTTGAAATCTGAATTTCAGAAAGAGCGACAAAAAACTGCAGGTGATGGTTGGTTTGGTATGAAAGCTCCAGAATTGACTGATGAACTTAAAAATGATCTCAAAGCTCTGAAGCTGAGAGCAAGCATGGACCCAAAAAGGTTTTACAAGAAAAATGACCGAGATGGCTTCCCTAAATACTTCCAGGTATGAAGCAAACAAAATAGTGGATATGTCCTACAGATTTTAGTTTGGAAAGTAGTTGGAAATCTGTTTGCTCTAAAAATAAATACTTAAAATGTGCACACCAAACACATGGACTGTATCCACTTAGTTGATGAACACAATTCAGCCAGCCACCAGCTTTGAGTACAATTAAAAACTGCACTGTGTTTATAAGTCAGCTGGGTAGAACTTGAAGGGTCAGTATATGAATATATGAGTATATGAATAGTAGCTTTATGGTAGAGTGCTTGCTGAGCATGCATTGAGGCCCTGAGTGCAACCTATAGTACTGCAAAAATATAAGGCAAGCCAGAGCCTCCATCCTTGTAGGATAGAGGGGCAAAGAGAGTCCTTTGTACTAATATTTCAAGGTGGAGGGGATCCGTAGGTAAATTTGAAAATTATTAAAAAGTTGTATCTCAGAATATTTTCATATGAAAATTAATCCTCCAAGTTTTCATTTTTCTTGGAAAAAAAATAACCTTGGTTACTCTACTCTCTCCAGTCTGCATGTTTGCCCTCCCTTCTAGTCCATCTTCCATATTCTAGCCAGGTATATAATCTTTTTTAAAAAGTCTATTCAGTACTTCTGCTGAGACTAATAATTCTTTTGAACTAAGGGATACCTATCCCTCTTAATTTGGCCCATTAAAATCTCCACCCAAACCAGGTCGCCACCTCTTCATTTGTCACGCAGCTCTCTGAAGATTAGTCCCTTTCTCAGACATGTATGTGCCTTTGAATTCTTTAACTTTGTGTGTGGCTCCTCCTTGTCTGCTTGAAATTTTATCTGTACAAATCTCAGCCAAAATGTGATGTGTCAAACTTTACCTCTTCAGGTAGATTGGTCACTTTAGAACATTTAGTGTTTTGTTCAGTATGTATTATGTTAGACTCTAATTTCCAGTTTGTGTCTTAAGCCTGTGGGGGTCTCTCTCTGGCAGGAACTACTTATTTTTAGTCTTTGTTTCCCTAACACTTGCACAGTGCCTGATATACAGATGGCACTCTGTAAAGTTTAGTCAGTTGAATGGAACAAATACAGAACAGTCAAAAAGTAACTTGTAAGTTGGTAGTATTTAGGATACCAAGGAGATCAAATAAGTTTGTAATGGAATCTTATGTATTATATTTCATTGGATTGGAAACTGAAAAAAAAAAGCTTACACTAATGGTTCTCCTCCTATAATTTCAGTATTTATCATCAATTTAACTGTACTATTTAATACTAAATTATGAGACAAATTGTGGATCTACTATAAACTAAATGAAATATTATTAGTGCCAGTGTGCTAATAAGAAATATGTTTTTGCTTAAAAAAAGGGCAAGACTGGGCCGGGGAGTTAGCTCAGTGGTTCCGGCGCCTGTCTTGCAAGCGCAAGGGCCCGGGTTCGATTCCCTGGTAACCACATAACAATACTGGGTATGGAGACCCACACCCAGCAGCAACCAGTACCACATACCACAGTGCCGGGCGTGGTGGCTCACGCCTGTAATCCCAGCACTCGGGAGGCAGAGACAGGAGGATTGTGATGTGAGTTGGAGGCTGAGCTCAGGGCCAGCCTGAACTACAAAGCGAGACCCTGTCTCAAAAAACCTAAAAAAAAAAAATAAAAAAAATAAAAATAAAAAAAAAAAGGGCAAGACTGATTTTAATACTGGTATAACAGAAATATGTTTTCTCCCCCTTTCTATAAATATAATTTACTAAAGCTACACTAAAATATAGAAACATTTTGGCCTTCTGATATTGCATGACTAATTTTAATCTCTTGTATGTAGATTGGAACTATTGTTGACAATCCAGCTGATTTCTACCATTCACGAATTCCCAAGAAACAAAGGAAAAAGACTATTGTGGAAGAACTGCTGGCTGACTCTGAGTTCAGGAGGTAATGGAATTACATTTCATTTTATAATATACTTACTTTAAAATATACAGTTAAAAATTTCACAGCATTAAAATACTAAAATCACTTTCAAATAATTCATTACATATCAACATGAATGTTACATTGTAAAAATAAAAGTAGAACAAATCTCTTGGGCCGGGGAGTTAGCTCAGTGGTTCCGGTGCCTGTCTTGCAAGCGCAAGCACCCGGGTTCGATCCCCCGGATCCACATACAATACTGGGCGTGGAGACTCACGCCCAGCAGCAACCAGTACCACATACCACAGTGCCAGGCGTGGTGGCTCACGCCTGTAATCCCAGCACTCGGGAGGCAGAGGCAGGAGAACTGCTGTGATGTGAGTTTGAGACTGAGCTCAGGGCCAGCCTAAACCACAAAGCGAGACCCTGTCTCAAAAAAAAGAAAAAAAAAAGTAGAACAGATCTCTTTAGTGATCTGTCATAATTAAAGAGAATTAGACACATCTCTTTCTGCAGATAGTACACATGTAGCCTCTGGGAAACTCCACTCTACACTCATGAGAGAGTGAAGGCGAGAAGGGCAATTAGTCCCTTATTAGTGTTTTTTTCAGAAATAGTTTTTGTGTAACAAATCTCTTCCAAAGTACTTGGCCACACACTTTGCACACTATTGGTGTGTAGTGTTTTCTAAGGTTGTAAAAAGTAGAAGTCATGTTATGTGTTTTCAGGTAAGTGCAAACTTTGTTTTGCTTTGTCCTCTTTGCTCCACATTTACATCCCATAGTGGGTGGGATATAGTGCATGGGTTTTCAAGTTGCAAGTCCTGTGAGGGAAGAATGTAGCTGGCATGTTCTATGCTGTGTCCTTTACTCCTAGGATAGCTCCTTACACACAATCACAGCATAGTATGTATGTGGTGTGAATATGCAAACATTTTTGAGATTTAGAACATCCTAATTTCTAATGTCATGTGTTATACTTTGGACCTAAAGGTTTGATTTTTCTTTCTAGATATAACCGAAGGAAATACTCAGAGATCATGGCTCAAAAAGCAGCAAATGCAGCAGGAAAAAAGTTCAGAAAGAAGAAAAAATTTCACAATTAATAGTCACCAAAGATTTCATAAATATTTAACATATTCCCATTATTTTATTTGTAAAAGATAGAAAACTAATACCGTCACACAATTTAATATAGACTGCTCTGTTTATATAGGGATTTCTGTTTGGAAATAAAGGTGACTGACAGGGACTCGATGACATGCCCATGGAATAAAAATAAGTACATCTGTAGAAGTCCTGTTCTGACTTAAACTGTTGTAAGGGGAAAAGCACCTCAACTATTACAGGATAATTAATATTTTTATTAGGAAGGAAAATATACTAACATAGCATTTGCTAATACGTTCAAAGAACTTTTTAAATGGTTTTATGAACAATATCTGAGTTACAGTATAGTTTTATGTATATTTATGTATGTATTCATTTATATATAGGGGAGTTAGTAGAGAGGCAGTCCCCTCTAATTAGCTGCAAATTTAGATCCAGAGACAGGAGGAATAATTGATCTTATCTACATCCATAGTTTTGTTTTGAGCAAAACAGGATTGAAAAATAGCATTTTAATTTGACCAGAAGGTGGAGTGGCTCTCCATTAACACTATGCATTCTGGCCACTATGCTTTCTGCCACCAAAGACAGTTGGTTATTTCTATTAATGTTTCTTGGGGAGTTGCAGTCTCCTTTATATCACTGTTCATTTTCTTAGCAGACTATTTTAGGTTTTAGTAAGTGTAAAATCTCATGTTTTACTGTTTGAGGTCATAAGCAATCTAGTAAACAGTAAATGACTAACTTTCACTGGTAGAGTTAAGGGAGCATTTATATCTGTTTTTTATTTTAAAAAACTTCATTTCAAAAATGTATTTTACCTTTTGTGTAATGTAGGATCTCATATATGAAAAACAGGAAGAAGTAACTTTTTGTAACTTTTGTAAGCTACTTGTTAGGGTTTGGGTCTTAAATGATACCAGTGGTGTTATTGGGAGGTGGAACCAATAGGACGTAGGGCCTTGTGAAAGGAAGTTGTTTCCCTGGGGGAATGTCCTGGAAAGAGATATTTGAGACCTGCCCCTTGTGTCCTGGCCACCAGGATGCTCTGCCTTTCCAAAGACCCAACAAGACAGCTGAGCAGTCCATGGGGACTGAAACCATGTGCCAAAATAAAACTTTCCTCCTTTAAGTTGATTATTTTGTCACAGATGGAAAGCTACCAACATACCACTTAACTTAGAACAAAGTAGAAAGGCTTTAACAAATGTACCCTATTCAAGGGACAATTAGAAATTATTTAACTACAATTCACCTGTTAACATTTATTGTGAATGTATGTATACCTTTCTTATAATCAAATGTAATGAGCTTCACAAATTATTATAAATCTCCAACATAGTATCTAGGAGTCTAATTGTAAGAAAAGGTCGGTAGGTAGGAAATTTGGCTTGTTCAGAGTGACCCTCACCTGCTACAAATATCTGCATCTCAACATGTGAGGAGGTCCCAGTGGCCCAATTTTAAAATGATAAAAATTTTAAGTTGAAGGTGCATTTAATGTACCATGCATTATACCTTCACCTACCTTACCTTAAATTATACTCAGAATACTTAAATTAGCCTATACTTGGACAGTTACCTAACAGACTCAATTTATTGAATGCCCATATCCAACGGATGCTCGCAGCACAGTACACTAGTCTTAACTATTTACCCTTATGTCCAGTGCTGACTAGGAGTTGTGTATCACAGCCGCTGCCTAGAATTAGAATACCACTAGCCCAAGAAAATAATTAAAATTCAAAGTGTAATCCCTGCTGAATGCAAATTGCTTACCTTTGGGAAGCTGAGAGTTGAAGTTAAATCATCTTAGGGGTCATTCATCTTTGAATAATGATTGAAATTATCTTGCTTTTTAAGCAAAGCAAATTTTATAAAAAGTTTGAGTTCAGGCTATGTCATTACTGTACATTAAGTTCACCCACTAAAACTTAGGCAAAGTGACTAAGAGGCCAATGAAAGCATCATCAAGGGAACAAAGGCTGCTTTAGTGGGATGCACTGTTGAAAAGTAGGACAATGACATTTAAATCCCAAACTTACATCCTTTCATTCTATCTTATATTCTATAAACTTTGAGAGCTTGCTATGAGCTTGACTTTGTTTATAAAAATGCCAAGTAGTGCATGAATGTCCACAGTCCTCAAACTCGCCACATGGAAACGTGAACTCATGTTTCCCCAAAACCAGCTTGTCCTAATGACCATTTCAGCATCCTCCATAGGAACGGCAGCTGTCATTCCACTTCTGCTTTTCCCCCTTCTCCAGGCCCATCAGTTTGTCCTGCCGTGAGACAGCCCCATATTGGTCATACGTTCAGCCTTCACCCAAACCACCTCTGTAGTTTCAGCCCTCATTTTCTTTGGGCTCCAGTCTTAGGCTGTTCCAGCCCATGAGCTGCCCAACAGCTAGAGGGAGGGTACAGATCACACATCTAATCACTGCTTCCCAGCTAAAAGCTATTTTAGTAGTTTCCTAAAAGGCTTTAGGGTAAAGTCTACATTTCTCATTTTTAAAATATTTTGAAACTAGCATCCTTTCAACGGCCTTCACATTGAGCTGCATCCCTACTCATTTTGCTGTGAATCAGGCTCTCACCAAGCTAAATTGCCCAGTGTGGGTGCACACTTGAAATCCTGCCTCAGCTTCCCATAGTCCCAGGATTACAAACTTGCACAAAACCCATATCCAGCTTCTGCGCTCCTCATAGAGGTGCTTAACAAGTTAGGCTCCTAAAGCTTTCTTTTTAACGGTTCACTTATCACTCAGATCCAGCATTCAAGTGTAAACAATCAGTGTTTTTAAAATCAAGTTTGGAAAACCTTTTATGGGTAAGCAATACCAGAGCTAGTTATCTGGAAATAATCTTCATCAGCATTGTTTATTTCCTCTACATCAAAAAAAAATTAACTTCTATTACAAAGATAAGGGCTCATTATGAAAACAAGCAGAACTTTAAACATTTCCGGTACACAAGTGAAAAGGCTCCTCCTGAGTGAACACTGCTACCTAGACCCCTGCAGAAATCTAAACAGTCACAGTAACAATGTGTTACCATCACCAGTGTTACTAGCGCTGATTGAGAAAGGAAATCTCATCAAATCTTAATTTCTTCCCCCCAGTTTTTTATATAATCTTAAATATTTTGATAGCAGTTTATATAGATCTTAAAAGGTGCACATTTTATTCAATTATGTGTCTACTACACTTTCTTCAAACAGATCATCACTGATAGACAAGTGGGTCATTTACAGTTCAAGGCCATTACAAACTGATGCAACTGCCGTTCATTTTATAGTAAATAGTTACAAGGACAGCAAAATGCTAGAATATTTTTAAAGTAAATGTATAACACAACCAAGTGGGGTTTGTTTCAGGAATGTGAGAAGAGCTGAGTATTAGAAATATTTTCATATATTAATATATAAGAAAACCTCCATAGATTAACAAATAGATTTTTTTAAATGTGATAAAATGTGTATGTGTGTGTCTGTGTGTGTGTGCGCGCACACGTGTGTGTATGATCACACCAACCTCAAAAACCAGAAGCATGTTTATTGGGAAAGCATTTCTTTACTGACCGGAAGAAAGACAAGTCCATTATTAACACCATGAAAAATTATTTAATATTTCCTGGACATACTAGATGACGCTATTACAAGAGAAACAGTATGAGGCATCAAAGTAGGAGAAAGTAAAGCCATCATAATTTATGAGTAATATAGTTCCAGAAAACAATATTAGTCAACTAAAAAAATATTTTTCCACTTTTAAAGTTGACATGTAACTCCCACAAAACTCTGGAGGTTCTGGAAGCTGAGGGGAGCAGGGCACAAGTCAGGGTAGCCTGGGAAAATACAACATTATTTCCAGAACATTTTATGACCTCTAAAAGAAAACTTGGACCCACCAGCAGTTACTTCACATTCCTCTCATCCCTACCCTTTACAAGCAATAATTTACTTTCTATCTCTATAATTTGCCTAATTTTGACATTTTATATAAATGGAATCATATAACGTATGATCACATTTGTGACTGGTTTCTTTGACTCAGCATGTTTTCAAAGTTTATCCATGAAGGGTTACACTCTTGTCAACATCTGTGTTATCTCTCTTACTATAGTCAGTCTAGTAGACGTAATGTGTTTCCTCATCATGGTTTTCAGCTGAGGAACTTTTTAATACTTTTAAGGGCTATAAAAATATCCAGAAAGATAAATAAATGTGATACAGTGATATCTGTCCTAATATGAGTAACTTCCCAATTGTTCTCCTTTACAGTGGCCTGCTACCTCTTATTACACATTGTAGGGCTTCTACACCAGAAACCTACCTTCTGTCTTCTCACTTATAAATCCAATTCATTTCCAATGCACTGTTTAGAGAGAATATATTTTTTCTGCTTCACAAAAAGAACTTTTTCATTTGACTTGCTCTTGGCAAAAGAGACTACAGAGAGGAACACCCCATGCCTACCCCATACTGCTTGGATAAACAGTTGCTTCCAGGGCATGGACTAGTTCCACTGAAAAACTATTTTAAGTAGTAAGATAATTCAATAAAATGATTGGGCATAAAATTATTCAAAATATCAAATGTCTTCTTAGATATGTAATCTGTTAGGAAATAAAATGGAAGACCCTAACAAAAACCATAAATAAAAACAAACAAATAAATAAAAATAAAAATTAACAAAAAAGTCAACATCTGTGTGAAGGAAATTTAAACACTACTGTGGTTAAACAAAGGAGAAGACATAGTTTTCTACCCCCTGCTGCTCTTTAGTAAGATTCACCATCCTAATTAGTTCAGTTCTACCTATCAAGAGTCTATAAATAAGTCTCCAACAAAAATATCTCCAAGGATTAGACCTAAAATACCTGTAACTAAAGTTTATGTGAGAAGACAATGCAGAATTGTGTATTTATCCACAGACTCAGTCTTTCTGGCTTCTCATCCTGCTTATTATTATATGTGCTGCCGAAGCGAGCACTCATCCTGCTTATTAGCGGTGTATCCTTGGACAAGTTATTTTTTTTAAGTATCACTTTTTTTTAGTACTGGAGATTGAACCCTGGGTTTCACATATGCTAAGCAAATGTTCTGCCACTGAAATATATCTCCAGTTCCTATCTACCTATCTAATCTAATCCATCCATCCATCCACCCACCCACCCACCCACCCATCTTCAAAACAGACTCACTACACTGTCCTGGCTGGCTTTAAATTTGTGATCCTCCTGGCTCCACTTCAAGAACAGCTGGTATTACAAGTGCATTTCACCACACCCAGAACAATAATTATTTTTAATAATACAAAAATGGCAGGAAAAATCCTTTTTTAAAAAAGATTGATGACTTCTGGAGATTGGGAATCCGGATGCTGGAATGTAACAACCTGGGGAAGAAAGAAAAGAAGGGGATCCTGGAGACCCAGGAAGGCTATAAAGAGAGAACTGGAGCCCAGAGAAAAAGTGAAGAGACAGACCTCAATGCAGAGGGAGGAAGGTAGAAAACTACACTTTCTCCCTGACTTCCACCTCACACCATGAGAGAAGAGCCTCGAATTTACAGACACATCAAAGCCAGGTTACTCCAGAAGCCTAACAAACCAGTAGATGCTATAATCTACAATCGCTGGTGAGTGACTCCAGTCTAAGCATCCCCCAGAGGGTGTTAGGCCAGACACCATTTTAGGAGAAGCCGCTGAACCCTGGATTTGGGGCAGCCACAGGGTGGCTTCCTCCAAGGCTACCAGAGACTGAGTAAGGCACAACAGGAGACATACAGAGACAGGGAGCAGAGGTCAGGCTGCCAAGACACCCCGATGTTGAAGGTGGACAACTCAGGTCCCATCTCCAGAAACAGGCCAGCATCGGCTTGAACTTCTGTGGAGTTGACGCACCAGAATTAACACCCACCCTAGTCCTGCAGCAGGTTGCTGGAATCATTCAGCATGGAGATGGGCTCTAACTTCCTCCTCTGTCTGCCAATGTCAGTGAAGACACACCATGACTTGGACACTACCCAGAACTACAGACCCCAGAAGATAATCACAGGCTTGAAATCACAGCTCTTTTTTTGTTTTTCTGCTTTCTTTCTCTTGATTCTGTTCTCTCCATGAGTGTGAATATTGTTTTTAGGGGATTTTTTATTTTCTTTTTTTCTCTTCTTTCTTCCTTCTTTTCCTCTCCCCCCTCATCTTCTGCTCCAGTTTGCCAACACTTGGGTAATTTTTGTCTTTCAGCCTTACTTCTAATCTGTTTTTCTTCCCTTATTGCTCTGTATTTCCTCTTTTCCCTTTTAGATTTTCTCCCCAGAGTAAAATTGCTCTATTGAGGGGATATTTACTGTATATAATTTTCTGATTTATTTTAGACTTTGTTATATAATTATAATTATTATACATTTAGTTAAAAGTGGCAAATTAAGTTACCACAGTTTGTCACCTCCTAGACTGTACCTGATGCTACTGTTATTACTGACTGTACTACATTAGCCAAGGTGACACAGTTGTGTTAACTTGTTCTTCCTTGTTTGCCAATACTGAGACTTTGGGGGGATATAATTAGTACCAGAGTCCATTACAAAGAAATGGGTGTTGGCCCAAATAGGCAGCAACTTCTCATCCCTAATATATTGAAGATGCAGGATCTTGGGAGAGACTCAAAAGTCAAAACCCAGTTATACCTGGAAGACATCTCTGAAAACTAGTCATTTCCTAAGGAAGTCTCAGTACTAGCAATAAAGCTATCTATCATAAGCAATTTACAAGCATCAACACAGAAAGCAAATTGTAAAAATTAGAAAATGAGAAGACAGAGAAGCAAGGTGTCATCGCAGATCTCCAACTCACCCAAGGTAAATCCAAGGAGGACTGAGGTGGAAGAAATCAAATGCAACCCAGCTGAGCTTTCTGGATGGCAGCTAAAGGTAACAAAGGAGATGAATGAGTTTCTAGGAAAAAAATCAAATAATTTCACAGATAACAAAAGAAATGATGACCATAATGAATGACCCATAATGAAAGACATGGTATTAGTGGACCCTCAGGTTACAGCTGGCATGACATACAAACAACTGGGATTGGGCCAGAGATGTAGCTCAGTGGCTTGGGCACCTGCCTTTCAAGAGCAAGGTCCTGAGTTCGATCAGCAGTGACCACATAATAACAATGCCAGGTGTGGTGACCCACACCCATCAGCAATCAGTACCACATAACACAATGCTTATCATTGTGGCTCACGCTTGTAATCCCAGCACGTAGGAGTCAGAAGCAGTAGGACTGCTGTGAGTTTGAGGCTCACCTGGGCTCAATAATGAGCTCAGGGCCAACCTGAACTACAAAGTGAGAGCCTGTCTCAAACAAACAGACAAAAAAACAACTGGGGTTATGACTGGAATTTTAGTTTTAACTTTGACCAGAGTCTTGAGTTATGATCCAAATGCTGGCCACTTGTGTCTCCAAATGGTCTCAGATATAGATTTAAGCCTTAAAAAGTTCTGGAAGGAACATTACAACATCCTTTCCTGTGTGGAGTTAACTGAGAAATCCTAGACCAATGTTTCTCTAAAGACACAGATCTGTCTGTATTAGAAGAGAGACTTTGAATGCTGTACAGAGCAGCTTGAGCCTTCCCTAAGCAACCTGAGTTATAAGAGTCCTTAGAAACAAACTGAGTTCTCAAGGGTCCACTGTAGAGAATTTAGAGTAGACACAGATAAGAAAATGGAGAGGAGGCTGGGGATTGAGCTCGAGTGGTACCGTGACTACCTTAGAAAATACAGAAGAAGAGCATAGCAAAATACCATGAATGTTCAACATAAGAAAGAAATAGAATCCATGAAACAGATTCAAACTGATTATCTAGGAAATTTTAAATTTTATTTAAGGTATACACAGTAGAATCAAATAACATGAGGTCTGAATATCAAGCCTAGAAGACAGGTTTGTGGTTAATGATCATCAAATGAAATGCTTCTTAAAATAACAAGGGACCATGAAAAATCAGTCTAGTAGCTGCTACCTGATGCAAACAAGAATAACATAATATTGATTTGAGTCAGTAAAAAAAAAGCAGGAGGTAGCATAAGTGGCATTTAAAAAAACCTGTTCATAGAAGTAATGGCAGAAAACTTCCCAAGGATGAAAAAAGAATGACATATAGATAACTGAGGTATATAGAACTCCAATTAGCCATGTGCTCAGAAAAAAATATCAAGGCATATAATAGTCAAGATTCCAGAAATTCAACACAAAAACATTAACATCTGTTCAAGAAAAAAAAAATCACTTATAAAGTAAAGTTCGTCAGAGTCACAGCAGAATTCTCAATACAAACCCTTAAGTCAAGGAGAGCTTGGAGTACAGTATTTCAAAACTTAAAACAACCTCCACCCCCAGATTGATGTACCCTGTAAAATCATCTTTTAAAATCGGAGAAATATGATATTTTCATGATGAAGAACACTTGAAGAAAGTCATGACCACCAAACCAGTACTCAAAAAAAAAAAAAATTCCTAAAGATATTCTAGAAAACGACAATTCCATGAATCCCAATAAAATTAATCCACCAGGCAAGGCAAGCAATGAAACAGAAGAGAAAGCAAAGAAATCAACAAGTAAATAATACGACTAGAACATGTCAATACATATCAATTATAATCATCATTGTAAATACTCTTGGTTTAAATAAAACAGATTGGTAGAACAGAACAAGAAACAAGATCCAATAATAATACATTAAAAAAACCACATTTGGCTCAAAAATAAATTTAAAAACTAAAAGTCAAAGTATGGAAAAACAATACTCCATACAACAGAAATCCAGAAAAAAGCAGGAGTAGCTGTTCTATTTGCAGATAAAGTGGATTTCAAGCCAAGACAGATCAGAAGAGACAAAGTTCACTACATACTTGTTAAGGGAACAATCCAAGATGAAGAGATAACAATCATAAATACACAGTGTAGGTAACAATACCAGCAAACTCAACTATATTAAAAAAAAGTTGATGGACATTAAAAAACAGATGAGGACTAATACATTTATAATGAGGGACCTCAATATCTCACTGTCACAAACAGATAAACTAAGCAAAACAAAACAAAAAGGAAATATCAGAGCTGAAGCAAACCTTTGAATAAATGGACTTTAGTAGATTATCTACATAGTATTCTACCACACAACAGAATATACACTATTCTTAGGTATACATGGAATTTTCTCCAAAACAGACCACATACAAGATCATGAACATGAGCTAGAACATGCTGCAGTAAATTCAATGGAATTGAAATTAACTCATGCATATTATCAGATCATAGTGCAATGCTATTGGAAATTAACAGCAAAAGAAACCACAAAAACTGCATAAACACATAGAAATTAAACAACCAAAGGGTCACAGATAAAATTAAAGAAGTGTTGGTAGCAATTCCACACAATTAAGGGGGAAAATCATTTCACAATTAAAATTATGACTAGGTCTAGTTTTCCTGCCTACAGGCCAACTATGGCATATGGAGACATAACTCCACTTTCACTTCCAGCCACAGGTAAGACTTCAATGATCTCCTGTGATGCTCCAGGGCAGGATTACACCAGCTGAGGACATAACAGAAGTTCCTCACTGTGATGAGGAACTAAGATGTGGTGAACCCACTGTCCTCTGAGTGACCTGTTACATCTGTTACTCCTGATAAAGTAAAGTGTGAACTGATTCTTCTTTCTCTGCTGCCCAGAGTAACACTGATCAGGCCTAAAACTCAGCTTCGTCTTCAAGACTCATTTTTCTTATCTTTTCTGTCTATATATTAATTAACTCACCTTCTTCTGTCATGACTCATAGGAGAGTATAACTTAACTGCAAGGATTCTAGTAATGTCTCCTTTTCTTGTTCCCTACAAAGAAGAAATTAGACAGTTTCTAAATTAAATGATAATACAACCTACTGGAACTTATAGGACTCGATGAAAATAGTTCTACAAAGGAAATTTATAGCAGTAAATTCCCACATTAGAAAAACAAAGCAAGCTCAAATAAATAACCTTATGTTGACTCTCAAGCTTCTAGAAAAGAAGAGCAAATTAAATCCAATTTGTGTACAAGGGAGGAAATTATTAAGATCAAAATAGAAATTGTTGGGCCAGGGATTTAGCTCAGTGGTTCCGGCGCCTGTCTTGCAAGCGCAAGGACCTGGGTTCGATCCCCAGTAACCACATACCTATATTGGATGTGGAGACTCACGCCCAGCAGCAATCAGTACCACATACCACAGTGCCGGCAGTGGTGGCTCACACCTGTAATCCCAGCACTCGGGAGGCAGAGGCAGGAAGATTGCTGTGATGAGTTTGAGGCTGAGCTCATGGCCAGCCTGACCTACAAAGCGAGACCCTGTCTCAAAAAACCTAAAAAAAACCCAAAGAAATTATCGTAACTGAGACCAAGATAACAATACAAAGAATCAATGAATCAAAGAGTTGACTCTTTGAAAGATTAAATAAGATATACAAACCCTTCGCCAATCTTATTGCAAGCAAGCAAGCAAGCAATTAGAAATGAAAAAGATAGCCAAAGATTTAAGTCAAGTGGTACCATACCTACCTTGGAAGCACAAGTGCCCCCCCCCCCAAAAAAAGGGGGAAGAAATGAAAAAGGTGAAATCACAATCATCCTACAGAAATCCAGAAGTTTATTAATACCTACTTTGAGAACTTATACTCTAATATGGAAAACAGAAGAAATGGACAGATTCCTAGATACATATGAATTATGAAAGCTGTATCAACAAGATATAAAAATTCTAAATAGCCCAATATTAGTTAATGAAATTGAAAAGTAATTAAAAACTTACCAACAAAGAAAAGCCTAAGTCCTGACAGATTCCCTTAATTCTACAAGAAAGTTAGACAATGTAGGTATTCTTCAAACTCTTAAAAAAGAAGCAATATCCCCAAACTCATTTCTGGAAGCAAGCATTTCCCACCCTCATACCAAGACCAGAGGCCAACCAAAAAAGAGAACTACAGGCCTATCTCCTTAGTGAATACAGATGCAAACATCATAAATAAGATGACAGCAAACAGAATTCAGCAAATCATCACAAAGATCACCAAGTAGGATACATCCTACAGATGCAGAGATGGTTCAACAAATGCAAATTAATACATGTAATATACCATAATAACAGAACCAAGGACAAAAACCATATGATCATCTCAATCGAGGCAGAAAAAGCATCTGCCAAAGCCCAACACCCATGCATGATAGAACTCTCCAGAAAATTGGAATAGAAGGCCTTTGTCTCAATCTGATAAAAGCCATCTATGACCAACCAACAGCCAACATCATACTAAATGGTCAAAAACTGAAAGCTTCCACTCTAAAATCAGGAACACAGAAAGGATGTCCACTATCACCATTTTTACTCAATATAGTTCCCGAAACATTAGCCCGAGCAATTAGACAAAAGAAAAAAATAAAAGGAATAAAGATAAGAAGTTATCATTATTTGCTGATATGATTCTCTACATAGAAGACCTCAAAAACCTCATCAAAAGTCTCCTACATTTAATAATCAAATTCAGTAATAAAGTCAACACTCAAAAATCAAGAGCATTTCTGTACACAAATAACAAACTCACCTAGAAATTTCCCAACATCAAAAAAATAACATACTTAGGAGTCAATTTAACAAAGTATAAGATCTTCATGCTGAAAACTATGGTACTCTGAAAAAGACTGAAGAGGACGTCAGAAAATGAAAGATTTCCGTTGTTCTTGGATATGCAGAAACACTATAGTGACAAAGATCATATATCCCGAACTGTTATGCAGATTTTTTAATAAACTTGAGGCACTTTTAGGTAAATGGATGTACCTTGAGAACATACTTTTAAGAGAAGTACATTGGACATACGTTTAAATATTGCACTGCTTCTATTGTGTGAGAAACTGAGAGTGTAAATTAGAACCCAATGGGTAATACGTACTGGGAAGTAGAAGAAAATGTTTAAATGAGAAGGGGAACAAGGGATGAGGAGAATGAAAGGAAGGCAGGGAAAACAGAAAAAAATAAGAAAAATATAGAAACAAAGCTTTTGTAAATAAGGAAGAGAAGAGGCTTTCAGGAAAAGGAAGGGGCTGAGGGCTAAACAAAGAATCAAGATATATAATGTAACCTGCAGAAATCCCCTATGATGAATATGATTATTATTTATACTAACAGTACCACTAACCAAAAAATAAAAAGATTGAAAAGGGAGGACTGACTCAACTAGATTTTAAAACAGCAAATTTAAAAGTTTAGACACATCAATGAAATAGAGAATCCCAGAAACCAAAAGCACATAGAATTGTAGAAAATGACACAATTGGCAATTCAAATTAGTGGGTAAGACAGGTATGGTGACACATGCCTATAGTCCTAGGAGCTGGAAGACTGAGGCAGAACTGCCATGAGCTGGAGGCCAGTCTAAGATATACAGTGATGGTCAACCTAAACTACGTACTGAGATGGTCTCCAAAAAATTGAATTTGTGGAGAAAAAGAGGACAGCTCATGATCAATGATTCTGCAACAAATCTTTACTTCTTTTTTGAAACAAGGTTTTGCTTTGTAGTTCAGACTGGCCCCGAACTCACTATGTAGCCCAGGCTGGCCTCAAACTCTGCAATCCTCCTGCCTCTGCCTCCCAAGTGCTGGGATTACGGCATGAGCCACCAGGACCAGCACTGTGGTATGTGGTACCAGTGATCAACATCCTTACTTCTTACACAAAAAATACACTCTACAGAAAACCAGATATAAAAACAAAATATAAAAATAATCCATTAAAAAGAAAACATTTAATGGGCTGGGGATTTAGCTCAGTGGTTCCGGCGCCTGTCTTGCAAGCGCAAGGACCCAGGTTTGATCCCCGGTAACCACATACCATACTGGGTGTGGAGACTCACGCCCAGCAGCAACCACTACCACATACCACAGTGCCGCATGGTGGCTCACACCTGTAATCCCAGCACTTGGGAGGCAGAGGCAGGAGGATTGCTGTGATGTGAGTTTGAGGCTGAGCTCAGGGCCAGCCTGAACTACAAAGTGAAACCCTGTCTCAAAAAAAAAAAACAAACCCTAAAAAAAGAAAACATTTAATGACCCAATTACAGAATGATTTTAAACTTAGAAGCCAGAAAAGATTGATAAATCTAAACATATAAATCTCTATAAGACAAAAAACAAAACAAAGTACCATTAAAAAAGCCAGCAGACTGGGGAAAAAATAATTGTAACATATAACACAAAAGGCTGTTTTTACTATGTAAATAACTTTTACCCCCCAAAAAAAGCATTATTACTGCCAGCCAAGGGGCTGTGATGACAAAGGAAAAGTGAGTACAACTCAAGAATAGATACATCGCTGGAAAAGAAATGCAAATTGTCCTATGTATAAAGAAATGCTCAGCTTCACTCTAAAGACATGAATTAAATCTGCAACTCAAAACCATTTCTCATCTGTTTGCTAACATTAGGGTCATAGGGAAACAGGTATTCTCACACACTGCTGGCGAGAGTAAAATGGTTATCATCTTTATGAGAACAATTTGCCAATATCTATCAAAGAATGCACAGAGTAGGGAATATACAAAGAAAACCTGGAGCTCCTAGGAGTTTGTGCTAAAGACACACGTGCATTTGTGTACAATTAGTAAGAACAAGGACGTTCACTAAAGCACTGCACATAATATTGAGAGCCGTCTCCTACAACATAACAGGAAAATAAGGGACATCTAACAGTAAGAGACTGTTAAATCATCATGACACTTGTGTACAATGGTTCCGTAGCTCTACAGGTGTTCAGAAGTGAAATAAATGACACATGGCCCACTGCTTTGGACAGGATGTAGTATATCACACATCCAATAATAGTATATACACGGAGATAATAGCTATAAAAATGCTGACATGTGCATAGAAGAGATCTGAAAATCTTTCCAAGAAACAGTGTTCACTAATAGCTTGTCAGCAGAACCTGTAGCTGGAATAAGTGTGGCAAGAATATTACTTTCCCCTGTACCTTTTTCTGACAGTACCGGATTTCGTATCTTTTGTATGAATTGCCTGTTTCATTACATTTTTAAAATTTCACCCATGCTTTTTTTTCTTTCTCATTTTGTGATGTAGAACCTCAACTCTGGGTAAGGCAAAAACTTGTCAGAAAAAAAAGAAGATAGTAAATCCCGACTGGAAAAGCCAACATGTGAAGTGGGCCTCGGACCTCTGGGCCTTGGAATCACAAAGCAGGCAGTTTCACAGAAATACAGGTTCCCGGGCCCTGCCCTAGCGCAACGAAACTAATATCCTGGACTGACGCCCAGAAATCAGTATTTCTGACAGATTCCGGTGCGTGCTAATTTTGAGGCCGTGGGGGCTGGAAGAGCCTTCCGCGCTTGGAACAGACGAGTTTTCTTGTCCCTCCACCGAGCCCCGGCCGAAAGCCTCGCTACGCTGCCGCCCGCGCCGCTCCCTCCGGACGCAGATCGGCTGGGCCGCAGCACTAGCGCGGGCGCCGGACCCGGGGACAGCTCAGGGCAAATGAGCCGAAGGACCAGTCGCTGTGAGCGGGGACCGCGGCCAGGAGGCGAATGGGCTGCGGAGGAAAAAGGAAAAAGACGGTGAGTGGTGAGTAACTTTGGGAGGGCGGAAAAAGGTGCGACTCCGCCGGGACTCGAACCCGGAACCTTTGAATGCCTCCAGCCTCTAGAAGTCCAATGCGCTATCCATTGCGCCACGGAGCCACCTGTTGGAGCCTTCGCGCATCTGCCACATTAAGCCAGAGGCGACGGCCCTGCGCCCTCCCCACCGCCCCTCAGTCGTCTCTGTCGCCGCAGCACCGCCACTGGGACCCCGGACACTGCGCCCGACCTCCCCGTGGCTCCGTGGCGGGCCCCGCGAGCGATGGGCGGGCGGGGTTCGCGCAGCCCGGCCCGGCCCGGCTCGCCCCGGTACGCCCCGGCCCGCCGCCCGAATCACGGACGCGCCTTCCTCCCCTGCCCGTCCTGCTCCCTGTGTCCCCGCCTACCGGGTCTCCGGCGGCGGCTGCCGCCCGGTCAGGCCACGGGGTGCGGGCCCCGCCAGCCGTTAGGCCGTTCGGCGGGCCGGCCCGCCGGGCACTTCCGTCGCACCTGTGAGCAGCAGCTGCCGAGCGGCGCCCCTCGGGCTCCGAGACTCGGGCCGGATCTTCCCTGGGACCTGCCGCGGCGAGCCGGGGCTGTGGCGACGCCTGTGTGCGTGCTTGTGCGTGTTTATATGCGCGGGGCTCGGGAAAATGGGGTTTAGGCTGCATTTCGGGCCTCACAGTCCCAGAGACGAGTTTCTGAGGTGTCTGGGCTCTGGCGGACTGGGGGCGGGGTCGCCGCGGCGGCCTTCGACACCTAGTCCCGGTTCCCGAGCCGCAGGCCCAAGACGAGCGACTGCGTGGGCGGCAGCCCGAAGGCGACGGCGCGCGAGGGGCGCGGGGAGCGTGCGTGTGCGGGCGCGGTCGCGGCAGGGCGGCGAGGGGCGGCGGGGCGCGCGCGCCCGAGCGCGGCCGCGGCAGCCCGGGCCGGCCGGAGGCTGGCGGCAGATCCGAGGGCTGGCCTGGCGGGAAGCGGCCCTTCGGTGTTCCATTAATCCCGACGCACTCGACCCCGGAGCCTCTCCGAGAGACGACCTAATAACAGCAGCTCCAGTTGCTACGCAACTGCCGCTGCTAGACAAAAACCCGGCTCCGGGCTCCAATCTGCGCGCCGCTTCCCGAGTCCCGCCTACCGAGGAGTCGCGGGGCTGCGGGGCGCGCAGCCGGCTCCCCGGCCGCCGGCTCCTGCCGCTCGCGGGGGTCGACCCAGCGCTACGCGCCCCCCCCCCACCCGGCGTCGAAGCGGAATGGTCTCTGGCGCTGCACTAATAGGGGCCAGGGGCGCTCAGGACGAATCTCGTAGGGAAGGCACATTTTAACATGCGTCGCCTTTGTAAAGAAGGGAAACTGCAGCTAAAAGAGATTGGATAACTCATATAGGGACACCTACCTAGCGAACGTGGAGAACCTCCAGCGTGGGAAGGGTTGGATTTTATCTCATTGGCACACTAACATGTTAGCTTTCAATTTCATGGAGCTGACAGAACACACTGGGTCAGAAGTAAAAGACAGCAAAAGCAGCAGCCAGAGGGCCAGCGTGTTAGTTCCCTGAACCCCAGTTCATACAAGAGCAAAGCCCAAGGGCCCCAGACTCGTGCTTTCACACCAAATGGTTTGCATTATTGGTGAAGAATGCTGAGCTTGGGGAATCCACCATGTTATAGTGAGCAGTACGCAAGCCTGTTCTTTGTACCGCATGGAGACATTACCTCATCCCACAAGATTGCTCATTGCAAACACAGCTCTGAAAAAAGGCACAAAGAAAGTAACCAATCTTTTCTTTGTTGGCACAACCAGCAAGGACACTAAAATGGTGACTTGACTGTATCAAGATTAGTGGCAGAACCCACTTGATGCCAGGCCTGATTCATTCCCCCCAAATGTTAACGAAGTTTCTTGGTAACAAGCATTCTATGTACAACGTGAAATCCCTTTAAAATCAACCAACTATTCTCACATTGCATACAGCAGGAATTCTCACACGGACAAAATTCAGCCTTAAAATAGAATATTGTTTTAAGCCGTTTTATTTAAACACGTCTTTGTGGAACTCTGAAATATGCCAAGCACTGGGGGCAGCTCAGTGTCTCCACTATTTTTTACAACTCAAACGAAGGAGAAGTCATGCAGAGGAATTCTGCCTGTAGGTTTTGGAACTAAATCTCATATTTTGACACCTCATTGACATGATTAAGCAGCAATTCAGACTCACATAGAAAACTCTGGGGAAGTGGGAATTGAGAGGGAAAAGATATGCTAGGGGAAGATATGCTTGCTTCTACTTAAGGAATCAAAGAATAGCTAGTTGAGACCAAAACCCCTTGTGTACGTCTCAGAAAATACTGCTTAGCTACGACGTTAGCCGAGAAGGCGGAAGAACCAGGCTTATCTGAAGCACCTGGTGAGCAATCAAGGTCGCACTTCGTACGCTCTAAAATTAGAAGACTAGGAAAGTCGTGGCAGAACCACCCACCTGGTGTGTGGCGGCTTCTCCAACAATAAGCAGTTTGTCCTGAGCCAGCAATGTTAGCATGGCAAGAGCAGAAACATATTTAGTTGCCATCTGGGGAGAAAGATCCATTGCGTTTTGTTTTCCTTTTGTACACCTAGGAGCTGATTTCTCAGGCAAGACTAGTTCCGAGGCCATTCTACAACCGACACCAGGAATTTCTGAAAGAAAAAGGGAACCTCTTCCTTATTGCCAGCAGAGGGCGCCAAATAATGAGTTATAACCACCTTCCAGGAAGCTGATGTGGACCCTTCTGCAGGGTGCGTTCTTAGACAGGAAAGCTCTTTTGTCTCAGCTTTTTTGTTTTGTTTTGAATTTTTATTAGTATAGTTTGCAGTGCATAACGATTACATTCGTCGTGGGGAGTTGGTATAAGCACATAACACATCTTAATTTTTTTTTTTTTTTTTTTTTTTTTAGGTTTTTGGAGACAGGGTCTCGCTTTGTGGTTCAGGCTGGCCCTGAGCTCAGCCTCAAACTCACATCACAATCCTCCTGCCTCTGCCTCCCGAGTGCTGGGATTACAGGCGTGAGCCACCACGCCCGGCACTGTGCTATGTGGTACTGGTTGCTGCTGGGGTGAGTCTCCACACCCAGCATTGTTATGTGGTTACCGGGGAATCGAACCTGGGTCCTTGCGCTTGCGAGACAGGTGCCGGAACCACTGAGCTAACTCCCCGGCCCCCACACATCTTAATTCTTATTTTATCACACACACACACCTGCCCGCCCTTATCCTCCATCTCTTGGTTCTTTTTCCATTAGCTAAAGGACGAGTCCAGCATAAACCCTTGAAGCTCTTCAGTAACACTTTTCACGTTTTGACAGCACGACTGCATTTAAGTTGATAGGCTACTGTATTTGTAGTGTTTGGGGAACCATTTTAGGCCTCCTGAAGCTCTGGAAATTTGCTGTGTTTCTAGTAGTTTTCATTAGCTTTGTTCTACTCCAGAGGATAGAGTGGATGGAGTGCTAGTTTAATACAATTCAATAAATATTTGGGAGCTATACAATTAGTTCTACTGTCAGAAATACAGTGGAAGTTTAAGACCTAATTCCTACCTTCCAGGACACTCT
>PVIR01008059.1:32339-58248 GCA_004026965.1 Petromus typicus
ACAATCCTCCTGCCTCTGCCTCCCGAGTGCTGGGATTACAGGCATGAGCCACCACGCCCGGCACTGTGGTATGTGGTACTGGTTGCTGCTGGGTGTGGGTCTCCACACCCAGTATTGTTATGTGGTTACCGGGGAATCGAACCCGGGCCCTTGCGCTTGCGAGACAGGCGCCGGAACCACTGAGCTAACTCCCCGGCCCGAAACTTTTTTTTTGAGACAGCATCTCACTTTGTAGTTCAGGTTGGTCCTGAACTCAGCCTCAAACTCAGCAATCCATCTGCCTCTGCCTCCCAAGTGCTGGGATCACAGGCGTGAGCCACCATGCCCAGCACTGTGGTGTGTGGTACTGCTGGCTGGTGGGTTTGAGTCACCATACCCAGCTTTGTTGTATGTGGCTATTGGGGATCGAGGATCAAACTTGGGCCCTTGCGCTTTCAAGACAGGTGCTGAAACCACTGAGCTAATTCCCCAGCCCTCAAAAGGAACTTTTAAAGGGTGAGAGTTTTTGAAAACAAAAGATTAGCAAAGATTAGATCTACAGACTGTGAAGCTCAACTCCTCATGTTCAAGTTGCTTCTTACTTGCAGGTCTTAACTGTTAACTTCTCCAAGCCTTTTCCTCATCCAAAAAATCATAAAGTTGTTATGTGGGTTATAGAAATGAGTCCTTGGAATAGTTTATCTCAGTCCTGGAATATGGCAAGTGTATAACAACTTAGTGCTATTATTGGCAAGGAATCCCATATTTTTGCAGGAGCGAAGCGAATAAAAGATACAGCATCAGCTAAATTATTGCAATTCCAGTCACAATCTCCACCAGTTTACCCCACTCCTCCACAACTGTCAGTCTCAACTCTGTTACCAGATAGAATGCTTTGCTCCTCAGCCTAAAAATGTCTGCCTTGGTTTCCAAGTTTCCTCACACTTTTTGGTTTAAGAAGTGTGGATGAATGATTGTTTTCATTCCCACCCACATGATTTCCCCCCAAAAGAATGCAAGCCAACCCTAAAAGGCTTCCTCCAAGTAGTTTTGTGACAAGGTTCTCACTATGTGTCCCAGGCTGTCCTTGAACTCACAATCCTCCTGCCTCACCCTCGTAGGTGCTGGGATTGTAGATGTGTGCCGCCATGCCCAGTGAAGGCCAGCCCTAAAGAGTCACGGAGACTTGCTTCTTGCCAGATAAAATCCACTCACATTTAAATCATGACATTTCCATCCTGAATTATTTTAGCTCTGATTTCAGTTAGGCCAATAACTAAACTATATTGGGTGGTCAGAGGGGAATAGTGAAAAGAACATTTTTCAGGATGTAGAAATTTAGACATCAAGTCTGAAAAAAAGAGAAGTTGAATGCGTACTTGTAAAAGTTAGGGTTGGGGCTGGGGGCAAAACGTCAGGAGTGAGGCTAGGTGGACACATTTGCAGCCAGATAAGGGAGAATTTAGGGAACAAGATTGATTCAGGGCAAGAAATGTGGATTTAATGCAGTACGTGATGAGTTACTGAATTTGTGCTTTAGAAAGATCAATATTGGAGGTGATGTGCACACTAAATGGAAAGGCCTCAGAGGGTCGGAGAGACTATGCACTCATTTTTTAAATGTTTTCTTTTTAATGGTCCACATTGGCAGTACGTTCTGGTTACTTTTGTCATGGGGTGTCGGCACATGTATGTAACACATCAGTTCTTTTTACTTCCCCTTTCCCTTCTCTCCCTCACCTCCTCTTTGTCTTAGACACAGCATTTAAGTTGTACCTAGTGTTTTTCTAATGAGTTCTCCATCTCTTCAGCTAAGGTCTGGTTGTTACAATAATGACCTTAGAGCTATGTGCTTGGTTTACAGCCCACACAAGGACGACAGGTGTACAAACAGAAGAGAGACGACCTCCCAAGAGAGGAAGTGAGGGTGAAGGGAGGCCTCAGTGGAAGGGACTGCATGGCCGAGGGCAGACTTGTCTGCACGGAGTGCTGGACAAGGAGCTGTTACTAAGCAGACTTGAGGGTGTGTGGAAGACACAGGACCGGGGGGAGGCCGAGTGGGTGGGTGCACATGCCTGGAAGGGTGCCACAGGCTCGGCCTGCTTTGCGGCAGTTGCTGGTGGAGGTCACCAGGGCTCAGAGCATCAGCGACAGAGTCAGATGTGGGTCAGTTCCACGGCTCTGTACCATCAGCCTGTCCACAAGAAGTGCCACTGAAAATAAAAGGAGATGGCCCAGCCCCAAGGCCGGGCTCGGGCGGAGCTGCTGGAGTGTCACAGCTGCCGTTATTCAGAGAGTCTAGTCACAAAGGGAAACCAAGGCACACCATACCTGAGTCAGGTGACACCACCTGACCACAGACCTCCTGGCTGGCCAGTTGGGGCTTCTGAGTAGGTGTCCGAGGGTGCAGATCTAACCTGTAAGTGGCATCTGCCTGTCCTTGCTGTCGAGCTGGCTGGGCAAAGCCTCACCTGACCGAAGTCTTCTAAGCTGGGCAGGCTGTTCAAAGCAAAGAGCACATTTAGAGATGACCAGGCCACCTGTTGGTCTTCGAGAACACTGTGACGAAAGACACCCACGCTGTCCTTGCTCCTGAAGTGCTGGCAACCTTGAACAACATCAGAGGAGAACAGATGAACACGACTCAGCTCTGAGAGTCAGTGGGACCAGAGCATTTCCAGCACAAGCAGAGGCCCCAGGACTGAGCAGTCCATGTCACCCCCCAAGAATGTTCCCAGACATTTGCTTCAGTGTTGCTGGGGGTGGGGTGGGTGTGGAGGGTTTTCTATGTTCCTGAAGTACTTTTTGAAGCTCTATATTTTGTCTCTGCCCCAAGACTATAAGCATCTTGCATGAAAGGGGATAGTCTTCTCCTGTTCATCTCTTAAAAAAAATGAAAACATTTGTTAGTACATGTTTACAGTATATGATTACATTCATGGTGGGGAATTGGTGTGTGTATGTAACACATCTTGATTCTTTTTATCCCCCCATCATCTCTAAATCTCCTTTCCATCTGCAAAAGATCCCCCATGTTTCCTCTTATCTCTCATTCTGTTTGTTATCTATACTTTGGATTTCTCATCTTACATAAGGGAAACCATGAGCTGTTTCAGCCCCTGTGCCTCGACGTCCAGTCCCTCAGGTCCACATCCCGTCCTTCAGCACACTGCTAGGACGACCCCTTTCAGAGAGTGTACAGGGAGGGTATCCTGAGCCCATTCCTGGACCTCGGGCAATTTTGATTCTTTAGCAGCTTAGAATGATCATGAGATATACCGCACCCAGCACTCATCTGAGTTCTCCAAGTGTGTCAGGACTTGCTCCTCATAGCCACTTCTGAACAGAGGCAGAGTTGATGCCCGTATGCCAGGTGGGAAGGCCGCCACAGGAGAGTGGCAGGAGCAGTCCAGCGCCTGTCCCCACCTTCACAGTCACCCTGCTCTGCAGCTGCTGCTCGCAGCGAGGAGGTGAGCAGAGAACCAGCAGGCCATTGAGAAGAGCCTTGTTCTGGGAGTCCTCAAATCCTGACATGCTCAAGACTCACTACTCAGGGTCCTCTCTGGGGCCAGTTAAATTAGAATTTCTGGAGGTGAGATCCTGGCACCAGTATTTCTAGAACTTCCCTAGGTCCTTCTCACATGCAGTCAAATTTGGGAGCCAGTGCTTTCTGTCTTTCCTGCTAAAGTGCTGATGGTGGGACAGCTTGGTTGGCTTCTGTCTCAGAGAAGCGTGGCTGAATGGAGCAGAATAGTTCGGTAGGGCGGGAGAAGTCACATGGTCTTGGGAAATTACTTCACCTTTCTGAACCTATTTTCACACATGTAAGATGGAGAAAATCATTCCTATTTCACATCCTATTGTCATGAGGATTAACTGAGCGGCTGATGTGCACTGCTATGACAGTAAGGATCTATGAGAATGATTTATTGTTGCATTATCAGTTTACCCCAGATTGTATGGGTTTAAAGCAATAAAAATTCATGATGACACGTTTTCTTTTTTTTTTTTTTTTTTGAGACAGGGTCTCGCTTTGTGGTTCAGGCTGGCCCTGAGCTCAGCCTTACCTCAAACTCACATCACAGCAATCCTCCTGCCTCTGCCTCCCGAGTGCTGGGATTACAGGCGTGAGCCACCATGCCTGGCACTGTGGTATGTGGTACTGGTTGCTGCTGGATGTGAGTCTCCACACCGAGTATTGTATGTGGTTACCAGGATCAAACCCGGGCCCTTGCGCTTGCAAGACAGGCGCCGGAACCACTGAGCTAAATCCCCAGCCGATGACACGTTTTCAATGGGTCATGGACCCCGAGCGGTTCTGGACCTATAACTATTGGAAGTTGAACTGGGGCTGGGGATCTGCTCCTAGACGGTTTGTTTATACAGGTGTCGGCAGGAGGCCTCGTCTGAGCCTCTGCCCAGGGCTGCTTCCGCTTGAGGGAGCTGGGAGGAGAGAGGCAGAGAGACCTTCCTTCCGGTCCAGCTCAGAAATCACATCACTCACTTTTACCATCGCAAAGTGCTGTGTTGCGGGGTGGGGGGCTCACATAGGGTTCGGATACCAAGAGGCAGAAGTATCAGGATCTGTGTGAAAGGCTAGCATTGACGGCATTTGTAGCACTAGGCCTGCCCTCTAGTAACGTGGAGGTGATGGTCTTCACATCTCCCGGCAGTCCACCAGCATTCCTAAAAGAAAAACAGTGGAAGTGATCCAAATTCATTCTTCTCATTTCTAGTTACTTTGACTACATTGGAATTTCTATCCTCACATCAAGTATACAGTCAAGATTCAGATGTCCGGGACTAGGCTGGGCTTGAGGGAGCAGTTGGGAGGCTGAGGCAGGAGGATCACAAGTTCGACCACAACCTGGGCAAATCAGTGGAACTCTCTCAAAAAATAAAGAAAAGCCTGGAGATAAATTTGGGCCACAAGTTAGAATTTACCTCGGTTCACGGAAAGGATGTGGAGCACACTAGAGTGCTGCTTGTTTTATTGTTCTTTGGTACCTGCTGGTTTTCTCCTTGAAATAATTCATTCTGTGCATTTTGTATCTTTAAGATGTCAGGCAGGCAGTAATAATCCATAGAAAATATGCTGACCGTGCCGCCACTGCCCTCCTTTTTCTAGAATGTCTACCCTTGCATAAAATTACTTCCGGATCCCTGACTGTGTGGTGTAACAGTGGAGTTTCTGCCCAGCTCCCCAGCAGCAGACTATGAGATGCTTGGAAAAGAGTGGGCCAGCTGCTATCAAGTTCTCCAAACTTAGCATAAGGAAATACAAGGGCCAGCCATTCCCTGCTGTTTATCTTGGTGAGCCTGCTTTGTAGCTACAGATTTGTCACATTTAAACTGTGGAAAATGGTAATAATGAGGGCAGAAACCTCCAGGACATTGTCCTAACATACTCCACTCTAGAGCCTTGAAGCTCACACAGGTACTGAGTGAATGACGGTTGGATGGATTCCTTAATTCTTTACATGCAATGACCCGGGCTGATACTCAGATGCTACGTGCCATAGAATGAGGGCCAGGGTCAGTTCCTTCTGGTCGGGTCTCCATTCTGTTACCTACCTGTACCCGTCATTACAGATGGCACCTGCCCTGGGAGAACGTGCTTACTCAGAGGACTGGTTAGCGGGAGAAGGGACAGAGCCTGACTGGGGACTGGAAAGGGACAGGACTTGGCCTTTTCAGAAATGGATCCTAGAGGAGGAACACGACTGCAAAACAGATCAGAGGAGAGATGAATATGGCTCTTGAGGAAATCCGGAGGCAAAATGTTGGAGAATCAGAGGGATAGGAACTAGGTAGATAGACACTGAAGTTGAGCAGAGTAGAGAAAAAGCAAGAGGAAGAAAAATAGACTGGTTTCACTGGTCGTCTGTATGTGAACTAGGCCTTTATTTTGTGACAAAGTCCAGAAATAAACCACCTGTCCCTGCTATAGCTGGTCCCAGATCATGAGGAACCTGAACTCCTTCTCTTGTTGCTCCACCATTTTTAACATGTGACGTCTACCTTACAGCCCAAGATGGCAGCTCAGACTCCAACCATCATGTCTGCCCTGCACTCCATAGTATAGAGGAAGGGGCCAGATGAGTGGGCTCTGTCCTTTAAGACAAGATTTCTCAACTTCTGTACTATTGACACTTTGGATAGTTCATTCGTCCACACAGTTCTTTTATCTGGGTATCTCTTCTCCAGATAATTCACTTCAGATAATTCATTTCTGTGGGTCTCTTGTGTGCTGTAGGGTGTTCAGCAGCATCTCTGGTCTCTCCCATCAGATGTAACTCCCTCCCTCCCAAGGCATGACAAACAAAAATACTTCCGGACACTGACAGATGTCTCCACAGGTGTGTGGGGGTCAACCCTTCCCGTGTTTGGGGACCACCGCTTTTCGTTGCCTTCCCTGAGGCTCCCATGACCCCTCTGCTTACATGTCGTCGATTGGAACTTAATAACAGAGGCAACTCTGAGCCACAAGTTGCTGAAAAACATATCATGATCCAGGCATCCACGCGTCAGCTGAAAATCAGGAATTCTGCTGGAGGGGTGAGAGGTGATATTGGGAGATAATGCAGGTACAAGGACTCAGACTTTGAAAGCTGTATTTTGCATCCAAGAGCCTAGCAGCTGGGTGAAGATGGAAGGACCGTAAGTGGTAGGAGGTGTGGTCCTAACCACAGCCAGAGGCCTCGGGACCTGTGCGTTGGAGATGGGGACTCTCCTCCCAGGGGCAGACAGGGATGAAGCGCGCCTCGCACGCACTGTCTTTCGACAAGCAGACTTACGTTGGTTTCAGAGTGTCCCACTCACTCTTGTCCCTGGAAACCTCTTCAGTTGAGTCCTGCGAGGCACGCGAATGTAATTCCTGTCTCTTTCACTCCTTTCTTATCTCTGTCCCCTCTTGCTGTCTTTCCCATCCTCTCCTCATTTTCTTATTTCCTCCTTTACTCTTCTTTCTGTCTTTCCCTGCTCCCCTTTCTCCTCTTATTTTAGATATATTTATAACAGCCTAGATAGAGAATCTGGAGATGCAAAAACCCGGCCCGGTCTTGTCCCTAACTCAGAGTGTCCCTCAACCTCACTGGATCTCAGTGTCGTCGTTTGTAAAATGAGGGGCTGCTCAGTGTCCTCCTGACTCTCAGAGACAGTCCTCCACTGACAAGTGGCATCAGGACAGCCCCTGGCTGGCCCGTGTCTGACAGACAACTGCTGTGTGAAGTATCAGCCTGGCAGGTGTCGTGTAAATTTCCCCGACTGGCTTTAGTCGGGCCTGCTTTGGTTGAGTGACATACTTGTCTTCCTAAATCTGATGACTCAAATCATGCCATATGCGCCCTTCACAAGTTCATCCTTGTGCCAGCCAGATGGCTGCGGAGCTTCCTGGCCCCCAGCTACAGGGTGACACGGCGCTCTGATGGTACTTCTGGCCCAGGAGGTGGCTTTGCTTTGCTTGTCAGTGTCCACGTCCTATCTAAACTCTACTTCTCTACTTAAAGTGTTTGCTCTTTTTATTTAGTCAGTAAACTCTTCCTGGGAACCTGTATAGACCTGCCTCACTGCCAGGTGCCAGGAGTGCAAAATAAACAGGCCACAGCCCCCCTCTCTGAGCCCTCACTGACTAGGACCTTCCTGCCATCCCCATCCCTACCTACCTGTCTCCAGCCTCACTTCCCTCTGCCAGGGACACGGCTCTGCCTCAGCCCCTCCCACTTTTCCCAGCGTCCCTTTCCCCAGGAGGCTTTGCACGTGCACATGCCCAGCCTACTGCCCCTGCCCCCACGTGACACACACATGCACCCTTGTGCACATACAAGTGTACAGGTACACATGTGTGCACAGCTCCTGCCTCCTCCTTGGTTGTGGTTTCCTCATTCTGAAGGGTTCAGTTTAAATATTGCTTCTTGAGAGGGAAGGAACCCTGGCCTCCTCCACCCTTGACCCCAAAGCATCCGCCCCTCCATTCACTGACTTTCCTTTTCCAAACACCATCTGATAATTCTTGTCCTTCTCCCTCCCTGGACCACACACTACCTGGTGGGAGGGAGGAGCCACATCTCTTGATCACTGCTGGATGAGTCCCTGGTCCACAGCAGACCTTGGATAAGTGACATCAGGAAAAACAGCACACAGTGAAAGGAGGCCTGCACAGCCCATTCCACACCACAGGAACAATGGCCCTGAGAGAGCGGCCCGAACACTGGGCCAGGGAAGGGCTGGGTGGCTGGATCTCTCAGCAGAAATATATGCTAATCTTGAAAAAGGAATAGGAAGGAGAAAAGTGGAGAGAAAGGAAGGAGCGGCCCAAGGAGGAGAAAGAGCAAGAATAAAAGCAGGAGGTGGGGCTCTCAGGACCCAGATTCCAGGAAAGAGTGCAGCAAGCAGAGAGGGCCAGCGCCCAGAGCCAGAAGAGGGGCCATGCGCAGCTGGTGGCCAGCGGGCCTCTCCTCTGCTGCCTTCTCCCACCACTGTCTCTCTGCCCTGCATGCTGGCTGAAGGGCCTGCAGAGTCTCTGGCTCCAGAGACTAAGGCCCTAAGATGAATCAAGCGCCAAGTCAAAAATGGCTCCACTGACCTGGAAGGGTGGTTGGGGCAGGTGAGGGCTGGCATGTGGGCCAGTAAGGGCAGAAAAGGGCTCTTCCAGATCCCAAGTAGGCACAGATGTAGAAGGGCCAGGTTAATAGCATCTCCCAGACCAGAAATGCGGCAGAGAAACAGTGGGCTGAGGCTCGCTGTTCCTCACGGCAAACCCAGGAGTGATGCCCTCTCCCCTGCTTTGTCAGCATGTGCCAGCCAGTGGGCGCCACACCAAGGCTTAGGTCTGGGGAAGGGTGCAGGAGGCCGAGCTCCAGGCAGAGAAAAGGGGCGTCTTGAGTCCCCATAACAGGGAGCTAGTGGGAGCACAGAACTTCAGGGGCATGACCTTGTTTCCAAGCAAATACATCCATATCAATGATAAGGATCAAATCCCGGGCTTTGTGAGTGTGACAGTGAGCTGTATCCCCAGTCCTGAGACCTTAATTTTCAAATACCTAGATTGCTTTTCTCCAGGGAGGAGGAGTTTAACTCCTACAGAGTGGGGGAGAGTGTGCCAAGGGGAAGTCTTGCTGTGCAGCTCCTAGAGCAAAGCTTCGGGATGGCTGGGGCCTTAAGGTCCGGCTCCCCATGAGGACCCTGCAGCTGACCCAGTGCCAGGGAGCTGGCGGCTCATACGGATGTGCAGAGGTGACAGTGCTGGAAATGCGACTGTAGCCCGTGGTGATGGCTGCGAGAACAGACGTGCAGCACTCAAACTTTAACCTTGTTACTCAACAGGTTTCACGTCTCCTGTCTCCCTAACTTGCCCTTGTGTGACGTAATTCATACATCACCTCAAGACTCCATTCTGGAGCCATCTAAACTGTGAAGAAGTCTCCATACTTGTGAGTTCTGATGGGTGCTGGACAGCGGAAGAGAATGGCTTGGATCAAAGCCCAGGTGTGCAGCCTGCAGCCAGATCTGCAAACAGCCCCTCGCACAGAAGCTGTCTTAGGATGGTCCTATCTGCGGAGTGACCATACCTCGCACCACGTGAGCACACGGAGCAAAGGGCCCAGTGAAGCTTGTTTAAACTTGGAGTAAGCGCTTCCTTGATGGAAACAAGAAATGAGGAGGAAGAGCCCTGAGGGACAAATTTGGGCTCACAGGGGAAAAATCACCCGCAGAATGGGAAGAGGAGACAAAGAGGCGCATGAGAGGCGGCTCAAGGAGAACAAAGCTAGGAGACAAGTAGGCAAGAAGAGGACCTGGCAGAGAGGAGGAGGCCTGTGCCGGGGTGGGGGTGGGGGAGCACGTGGAGCGGGGTGACGGGGCCACAGCCGGGTGCAGCCAATACGTGGTTGTCACTGTCAGCCTCAGTGTCGGAGCCGAGCGCAGCCCTCTACCGCTTGGCCTTGCAGGAAGCACGCGGCCTCCTGGGCTGAGTCAGCCTGTCCCTTCCCCCCACCCGTGGCTGAGCAGCTGCTCCTGGCCCTTGACCTGCACCCACACCGCCATGTGGCACATCAGAGACAGCAGCAGGGAACTTCTGAGGGATGTGGAGAGAAATGTTTCCATCTGTGCTGCCTTGGTCTTTGGCAGGGCGGTTGTGCCTCGGAACAGTTCCCAGCCAATCCAGGCCCCCTGAGGCAAGACAGAAGAGGAGCGTGTTGTCAGGCCTCGGATGGTACCAGGTTTACTTCTTCATTAACAAACATTAGGTGAATAGCAGTAGCACTAGGGATAGAACAAGCAAAATAAACTCTGATAACTTCCATTGCAGTTTACCCCCTAGGTTACCGACTTGTCAAATTCTTTTGCGTGGCAGTACTAACTTGATTTTGCACGACCCCCATGGGTTTTTCCTCACCATTTCTAAAATACTCAGTAATCCCTTCACATTGGGAGGAACAGGATCTTTTCTAGAGAAGAGACAGCTGAATTCTAGCGGTATTCCTTCCGCCAGCTTCTTTCCCTAGTTTATCTTCCTTCCTTTCTGGAGGAGTCTTTAGAGCACTCTAGGGTCAGTATGTGACTCCCTGCCTTAAAAGTTAATGATGAAGTGGTTGGAACGCTTTTGACTCCTGAGAAACACATCTCACCCGACAACCCAGGGAAGGGCCCCCAGGAGCCGATTCTGTGGTTTGATGACCAGGAGCCCCAGATCTTCCCCTCAGCCGCTATCGTCCCAGTCGCACCCCTTCATGCTTCAGGTGGCTGCTCTGTGCAGCTACCATGCCACGAGCCAGCGAAGACACACGCCTGTGTATCCATAACCTGGAGGAAAGTTTCCCTGGGGATCCTGGCACACTGCCTGCGTCACACCTGGATTAGGCTTGAGGGGTGGCTCTTCCTAAACTACTAGCAAGGAAATAGGATTTCTTTTTGGGTTTTTTTAGGTTTTTTGAGGAGGATCTCACTTTGTAGTTCAGGCTGGCCCTGAGCTCAGCCTCAAACTCATATCACAGCAATCCTCCTGCCTCTGCCTCCTGAGTGCTGGGATTACAGGCGTGAGCCACCACGCCCGGCACTGTGGTATGTGGTACTGATTGGTGCTTGGTGTGAGTCTCCACGCCCAGTATGGTATGTGGTTACTGGGGATTGAACCCAGGTCCTTGCGCTTGCAAGACAGGCGCCGGGACCATTGAGCTAAATCCCCAGCCCAGGAAATAGGATTTCTATGCTTGTTTCTGAGAAGAAAGGGCTGTGTCTAGAATAGCTTTCGTGTTCAAGAAAAGGAGGTTCTATTGGTGAAGGAGTCCGGGGTGATTGATGCCTGGTTTTTGGATAGGCAACCGCAGGTGTCTGTTACAGATCATTTCCTCCTAGCTTTGAGGTGGAATCTCATGCTCTGTAAGAAGACATCAAAGCCCTTTGCAGCCATGTTCTCTCCACAGCCCTCGTCTTTGTCGACAGCATTTAATTGCATGCTCCAAGCATATGAAATATTGCAATGATCCCAGTCTCCATCTCTAATGCCGCAGGGCCTTTCCCAAGCCAGGCCCTGGCCCTTACTTGCTGTGTTTGCTCAAGTATTACTTGTTCTTCCCTCAAGCACATGGCTGCTTCCCCAGCTTTCCTTGGCCACTGCCTCCAGCTTGAGCTAGAAGCGGCCCCTTTGCAAGAAGCTCACTTGTGGTAGAGTAGGACATTCAGATGAAGGCTGCCTGTTCAAAACCCAGCTCTGATGCTTGAAAGGTGGGTGATCCTCAACAAGGTATTTAAACTCTAAGAAATCTGATTGATTCTTCCCCAATGGGGTCTAATAATAGTTTCTAATCCACTGGATCATGAACATTCTAAAGCAAGGAAAGTGCTTAGCAGAATATACAGTGTGTCGATGTGCTCAGTACATACTTATATTCCCTTTTTCTGAGACAGGATCTCCTTTGTAGTTCAGGCTGGTCTTGAACTCAGCCTTGAACTCAGCAATCCTCCTACCTCTGCCTCCCAAGTGCTGGGATTACAGGCATGAGGCAACACACCCCGCACTGTGGTATGTGGTACTGATTACTGATGGGCATGAGTCTCAACACCTGGTATTGTTGTATGTGGCTACTGGGGAACGAACCCGGGTCCTTGCACTTGCAAGGCAGGCGCCAGAACCACTAGGCTAAATCCCTGGCCCAGTAAATACTAATTCTTATCACATGGTGTGATTTCCAGCATTCTCGTGGATAGGCACGTGCTGACGCTCACTCAGAGCAGCCTCCCACTAGAATGGAGTTCTCAAACGACCCTGCCATTTCGCCGACCATTATCTGTTTATGAAACGTAGGCCCTTGTTGGTGTGTTTGGCTTCTTTGATTGTGTTGTGTGTTGTTGTTTGCTAGTGTTGGGGTCCTCGTCAGGGCCTGGTGTATAAAAGGCCAGCACTGTACCCCGGAGGTACACTTCTAACTCCTCTGTTGTCCGGGGCTGTGGTCTTCATGGTAGCCAGATAATCGGGTGTGGACTCCAGTCATATCTGAAGACTCCTTTACTGCCACCTTTGAACTATCTAAGGCTGTGTCTAGAAAGAAACCGAAGACACTTGCCCGCCATTCCTCCCCGCTTTTCTCTGGCCCCACCCTAGGCAGTCACCTTGTCAATGAGATCAGAGGAGTCTCTGCTCTCGGCCCATCTCTCATCTCTGAACTTTGAAAGATTCCATGTTAGAAAGATCTCTAGGGGAGTGTCCAGGGAGGTAGCCGATTGTCCCACGAATGACCCCTCAGTGTTAGAGAAAGAACTCCTAGACCTAAGTGATCATTTGAGATTCAGTCAGCTCATGGGACACACTTGGCACGTAAGAAGTATATTACCTGGTCTCTGCACAGTTCTCACCACAGTTGCCAAAGCCCTTGTAGTTTCTGAAGTGATAGAAGCCTCCTTTTTATACTGTTGCCCTTAGGTCCTGGTGGCTGACCCAGAGCTTTTAAGACTCTTGGAATCAGGATGATAAGAGGGACTTTGTGACATGAATGTTATGACATGAGAGAAGGGAGCACCAGACGGCTTCAAGATGGCATCTGGTGACAGCAGGATCCAACCACCAAACTGAAAGGGTGGAACTTTGAAACATACTTCCTGCCCTCCGGGAAGGGGCTGAGATTGAGCTGAATCCCAGCGACCGCACATCTCCAGGCAGAACCCCCACAATGACCCCAAGTCATCAGAACAGATCCTGCTCTGACGCCGGTCCTCTGGGTTGGTGAACACATCGCTGAGCCTGGGGGGCGAATGTCCAGAGAAAGCATGGAAGCTCAGCACACCCCTGCGGACCCTGTCGGCTGAATTCGATTCATTTGAATGTTTCAGAAGGACTCATGACAGGCATATGAGATGAGGTAGTATGAGAAATGAGTTAAATTGCAGGACACCGAGGGATGTCTTCAGAGAACTAGATGGGTGCTTGGTGTGTAAAACCCACACATTTGTCCTCAAAACTACCAGACATTGAAAAAACTTTTCTTGCAGTTTTCTCGCCTATTTCTACAGACATCGAAGTTCTGCCAGATACTTGCCTCATCTTCAATTATATTTGTGCGAGTACATTCGGTGCTTGGAGTCAACTCTAAAGTTTCCAAACCATCTCCCTGAATTTCTGTTACAAATAGCAAAGGCTCATGATTTAATACAGGTCATGTTTTAAGAAGACAGCTAATTCCAGAAAAAGAAAGCGAGAGAGACAGAGACAGAATCAGACAAAAGTGGGAACCTCTGCGTCTCTCCCTAATGCACGATTCTGGATGGTTGCAAATGGGTAGGCGAGTGCCAGGGAGGGCAGGCGACGGGGGAGGCCACTTTTTAAGTGTGAGCTCATGAACAAAGGCATTTGACACGGACAACCCACAGAAAACAGAATTATGGATCACAAGTTGATTTCTCTTCAAAAATTATGGCAGATATTATCTAACAGTTATTTAGTGCTTGCTAAGTACCAGACACCGTTTTCAGTGCTTAGACTTACTTACCCGTTTAATCATTACAGAATTCCAGTGTCACCTTCCACACTATTTAAACCTAGTTCCTGACCTGCCAGCTTTGCTGTCTTCTGCAGCACTTGCCTCTCTTTGCCATATTCTGTTTCCACCCCATTTCTGGTTTGTCCCACTACTAGCACAGTTGGATTCTGTTTTATGCCCAGCATCTGGAATAATTCCAGATGTGCCACAGAAGCGATGCTGCGCCTGCGGTGAAGGTGATGACTGGATGACTGAAGCTGTTATCGCCTGCACCTTACAGGAGAGGAGACTGAGGCTCAAGTGGTTAGGTCACCTGCTCTGTCCAAGCACGGAAGTGACAGATCCGGGGTACATCGGGACAGTGGAGTGCAGACTCAGGTGGCCACAGGTCGAGGGCAGGGCTGAGTTGAGGATCTGTGTGGCCAGCACAGACCACGACACTCAGCTCACAGGCAGGAGAAAGCGAGTGCGAGGTGGTAGGGACTGAAGGCTAATGTCAGGGGGTCGTGTTTTTCTTTTTCTGGCGTTGTGCTTCTGTGTGCTTCTAACTAAAAGTATAGATATCAACTTGCCCCGAATATGACATAAAACCCGACAGGTATTTCTTTTTTTTTTTTAGGTTTTTTGAAACAGGGTCTCACTTTGTGGTTCAGGCTGGCCCTGAGCTCAGCCTCCAACTCACATCACAGCAATCCTCCTGCCTCTGCCTCCCGAGTGCTGGGATTATAGGCATGAGCCACCACGCCCGGCACCTGACAGGTATTTCTTCATTGCTTTTGTGTGCAAAGCACTGAGCTGGATGATAAGAGAGCCTAGGAGGGCAATACTATCCCAGATCATTCCACAACACATGCTTCTTAACCATCTGCTTCCCACATCCTGTGGGAGCATCGTGTCCTCATGACAGAAATTCCTGCTGTGCTGTATGTTCTGTCCAGCTTCTGGTCCTGTCCTGCTGCTGTGTGGTTTAGCCTCTGTATGAGTGGCCATTATGGGTAGGCATTGTCCTTTGGGTCTTGGGGCTAAGATCCCAGCCTTCTCCGCAGGTCTCTTCTGTGGAGAGCTACAATGTCCTGAGTGCTATGCTGGGTATTTGCGTATGTTACTGTATGAGCTCCTTAATTTCACAGCTTTCCCAGGAGTCATCATTGTACAGATGAGAAAGTTAAGTGTCAGGAAGAGTGAATGACTTGGCCTCTTCTGTCACACAGAAGGGGCAGAGGTGGAATTTCACATCAGGCTGACTGTAAGGCCTGTGCCCTGTCTGTTCTTCAGTTTTCCTTTGGGCCCTTCCTGATTTCTCTGGCATTCTTACCTCCTGTCTCTGTCTCCACCTGTCTCTTCCCAGTCCTCAGTGGGCCTCTAGCCATGTCCTACGCACTACCTTTATCCTCCTGCTTTCAAAGCCTTGACTAGTGGGCCCTGCTATGGAGCAGTCCGGGAAAGTATCGCCCTCCAGGCTCAGGACAGACGAGCTGGTTCTATTACTACAGTTCTTTTTCTTCTTTCGCTTGCTTGTCCTGTTTGCCTGCCTGTGCTTGAAGGCAATTTCAGGACTTTCAGAAAAATACGTCTCAGTACCTGTTTTTATAATTATAAGACACTGGGAGACTGTTTTATTTTGTCTTCATTTGTGTTGCCTTTGTGAATGTCTCAGTCCTGGACTGGATGACTGTTTTGACATCATCATTCAAGAACTCAGTGATTGAAATGCCTTCAATTTCTTGTTGAAACACTTTAATTTCTAAAGGACTTTGTGACCCATTTCCCAGTGAAAATAAAGCTAGAAATTGCGATATAATTTCAAATTATGGAGGGGGAGGTACTATCTAGAGAAAACCAAACTGTTATGCTATCCTTTTTTTTTTCTTTTTGAGACAAGGTCTCTCTTTTGTACTTCTGGCAGGCCCTGAGCTCAGCCTTGAACTCACAGCAACCCTCCTGCCTTTGCCTCCCAAGTGCTGGGATTACAGGTGTGAGCCACCACGTCTGACGCTGTGGTGTGTGGTTCTGATTGCTGTGAGTCTCCATGCCCAGCATTGTCGTATGTGGTATCGGGGATTGAACCTGGGCCCTCACACTTGCCATGCAGGCACTGGAAGCACTGACTAAATCCCCGGCCCTGCTGTCAATTCTTGCTATATTCATAGAATACACTAAGTCACACTGGGCCTCTACTATAATTAATTTACGTTATGCGCCTCCTATATGTAGTTTCTGGGTGCAAGGTGGTGAACTAGACAATTCCTTACTCTCATGGAATTTTGTAGCCTATCTTCTCAAATAGCCCTCAAGGGCTGGGTGCGGCTCAGTGGCAGAACACTTGTCTAACACACATGAACCCGTGACTGTGAGCCCCGCACAGCAAATCACACAACCAAGCCACGCCCAAGAGAAAAACTAGCTGTTGGTGTTTGGCACAGCAGGATCACATGATTTTTTTATCCCCTTGTCCTCTGAGAAGTAATTATGTATTTGTGAGTGCTTAATTCACACTGTTGCACAGTATCTATTGAATTTAGAGTGTACAAGATGGATGAGGAAGCAGGGGTGGTTCAGAGTCTTAGCTATTTAATGGCACTCTGTTCTAGTCAACTCCTAACCCCTGGGAGGGCAAGTCCAGCTGCTCCCTGATGAGCCCATCAGCAGTTACTCCAGTTCATATTTCTGGCCCAGACATCTTCTCCCTATACATGTTGGCGAACAGGGCGTCTCTACACAAACGGTACACAGCTTGTTTCCATGCTTATTTCATTTTCTCCTCCAAAGCCTCTGGGGCCGATTCAGTCCATGAGAGATGGAAGTGACCACCTTCCCATCGGGCAGATGCTCCACACTGAGACTGACTTTCACCGACCTGCGGTGCCGCTCCCCAGGTGAGGTTAGACGACACAACTGCCGCGTCCCCCGCCGTGGGCAGGACTCCGGCCTCACAACATGCTCACGATTCTACATGTTCATTCCGATTCCCGAGAACCCTGATGCCCCAAGACAGGAAGAGCCCGCAGAGAATGGCTCCGATTCATCATGACAGATGCTAGTAAGGTAACCTTGGTAAAATAATTTATGTTTGTGCTGAGAAATGTTTCTTTCTTTATCTACTTGCTCTTCTCTGAGCTTCTCCTTAGAGTCCACAAAATGTATCTTTCTGGTGTCCTTGGAGAGCGCTAAAAGAATACAAAGCAGTAAGGCGGAGGCTCTGAGCCACCTGGGAGATAGAAGGAAGGCGAAGAGGCGCCATGGGACAAAAAGGACTTCATTTGTAATTAAGAGCCGCTCTCCTTGTTTCTTTCCCAGTCAACAGTATCTGCTCTCTGGTGCAGTGTGTCCTGCTCCCCATGTACCCGTGCGGGTCTGCGCTACAGACTGTGCTCCGTGTGATATTTGTGCTGTCAGTTAGATTGACTGAAGAAACACCTAGCGGATTAGCGGCGCACAGTCTGGAGTTTTCTGAAAGACTGAATTGTAAGCGCAAACTGAAGAGGTGCGTGGGTGTGTGTGGCACCAGCCAATGGGCTTGGGGCATGGATGATTCAACGAGAGTAGGAAGTCAGGCCCTGTTGCCTCTTTGGAGCAGCTCTGGTCTTCATCACCTTTGGACCCACATCGCCCATTCATTCAGCTTCTAGCTTGGACTCTTCCATCTTCCAGCGCGAACACTTTGGTCTTCTGCAGGGAGCACCAGGCCTTTTGACTTTCAACCGCAGCTCCCAGCTGTTTGGTGCGTGGATGGCCCTTTGCACCCTTTCTCTTCTGCAGGCGGCCATTCTAAGCTTACACTGTAAATCCTTTGCATATTAAACACACACACAGTTACTCTAGTGACCCATAACAGATACAACCAATAAATACTCACTGGAAGTAGGAAAGAAAGTAAACAGGCAGGAAGTATTGTGTGGGAGGCCACCTGGGCTTCTGGTAAGGATGTGAAAAAAGAAAAAAGAAAAGAAAAGTGGGCAGAAACCTGAATCGGCAGTGAGAATAGAGTGTGCACTGCACCTTTAGCAACAGAACCCTTGGCTTGGGCTGGGAACGGCCTCTGAAGAGGTTTCCCAGGTTTGGTGGGAGTCCAAGGCCACGACCCCTGCCTGGCTGGCGGCTCATGCTCAGGGCTCGGCTTGAGGGGTTCGCCAGCCTGGGGCCGCAGGGTGACCACAGTCCTGATGCAGCAGTTAGTGGTGACCCTGGGATTGACTCCGGAGGCCGAAATATCGAGGGCCAGGCTTCTGTTTCTTGAGAGACGCCCCAAGTTCCTCCCACGGCCACACACAGGAACCTGCTTATGAAAGCTAAGGAAGGAAGCAGGTCAGCCATGGTGGCCACAGAGCCCAAACGGAGGCGTTGTGAGCCCTGAGGAGCCGCCGGGCCCTCCCGCAGCACTGAGGCTGGCCCTGCGGAGAAGTGGTGCAGCCAGCGCAGACATAGTATGGAGCAGCATACGACCCTTGTGGGACCCTTTCACATTCACTTACTTTGTGAGAGAATCAGGGAAGAGACTATTATCTTTATCTGCAGATGGGGAAATTGAGATTTAATATGACTGAATAACCTTTCTGAAGTCACAGAGGGCTTCTGGCCTCTCCTCAATCAGGACAGCAGAGGCATAGCCGCGGCATGCTAGAAATCGCCAGCAGAGGGCAGCAGTCACACAGAGGTCGTTGGCTGCCTTTCCAGAAATCAAAGCTAACATTTCCATTGTTGGGACAGACAGGGTTCCTTGATAAGAAACACATCACCTCTGTGATGGTGCTGACAAAACAAGCTTACTGAGATAGAATCCTAAAACACAAAATAAATTGAGACTCAGTCTACTAAACAACCAGCTGGTATCTTTCAAAAATGTCAAGGTTCAAAAAGTTAAAAGAAACATCCGAAAATTGTTACAGGTTAAAAGAAGTTAAAAAGACATGACAACTAAATACAGTAAATCAATGATGTTTGACAAGATCCTGGGCTGGCAATAAAACTATATATGTGAAGATCATTATTGCGACAACTGATACAATTTTAATTATTTAATTTAATTTATTTATTTTTTTGAGACAGGGTCTTGCTTTGTAGTTCAGGCTGGTCCAGAACTCAGCCTCGAACTCGGAAATCCTCCTGCTTCTGCCTCCCAAGTGCTGGGGTTACAGGCGTGAGTCACTGCGCCCGGCATTGTATGTGGTTATTGGGGATTGAACCCAGGCCCTTGCGCTTGCAAGGCAGGCACCAGAACCACTGAGCTAAATCCCTAGCCCCAATCCAATTTTAATTTTAACTGTGATTTAGATAATAGTGATATATTAACATAAAGTTGGTAATTGTAGTATATTTACATCGCACACATCCTAGTTGTAGAAGCCTTTAGAGGAAAGGTGCATAATACCTCCAACCTGCTTTTAAATTGTTAAGAAAAAATACAGAGAATGTAAAACCATAAAAAGATATGAGAACCCAGTAAAGGGTACAAAGGAGCTCCTTAATACTCTGTGTACTTGAAATTTTTCCCTAACTTTGAAATTATAGGCAACTAAAAAGTTGAAGAAAAAATATCATCCTGCTTCTCCACAGCTTGGGCCTTGTAGTAGTCAATACTACTGGAGGCAAAGCACTCCCCCAGGGAGAGCAGGGAGTGTGGAGAGGCCTCTTCCTAGTAACACGCAGCTTTGGCCCTCTGTGGAGTCTGACCTTTGTCCTGGGCCGTCCAGAGCAGCTGCACACAAAGCTCACCTGATAACAGGTCACGTGACTTGGCAGATGGCCTTTGCTGCAGTACCTGGTGAATGTCATTCCTGTCTAAACTGGGAGAATGGAGCTACAGGGCCTGGAACTCAAGGGACATTCCAGGGCTTCTACAAAAAAGAAAAAGAGCTTCCTAGGCCGGTCCTGCCACACAGAAGATGGCTAGCATCTAAACGCGCAGGGGAAAAGACTACTTGAAAAGCAGCCACTAGAAAGGACACGGAGTGGGAGAAGCCCACAGTTTGGAGCCCAGTGCCCAGCGTGTGGTAGTCAGCTGAGGGCCATTTTTCCCTCTCCCCCAGAACCGATTCATTTAAACCTGGGACACTGGAGTGAACATTTTACATCTCTAATGAATCACCTGGTCCTGCTGGGCTGGGCCAAACTGAGCTGCCATGGTTTAGAGGATGCCTGTGTCCATCTCCCCCACCAGACAGGTCCTGGCTGTGTAACACGTGAGAACTACGACCGAAGTATTTTGTTAGTATTGCTCTGGCTGGGCAATAACAGACAGGACAGACAGCACGGTGGACAAAATCCCATCTGAACCAGACTCAGGGGAGATGGAATGAAGGAAGACCTAGAAAGAAGCAGATACATGTGAGCAAAGACCCAGAACGGCATCCGGTCTAAGTTTCTCTTCTGGGCTCCCTATGAAATTCACAGGCAGAGAAGCAGCAGAGGGCGGAGTTTCAGGCCGGGAGTTTGCAGGCTGTTAGCCCCACTGCAGAGCGTCTGGCAGAGACGTGACGGGAGGCAGGGCTTTCTAAAGACTGAGCAGGTAGAGATGTGAAGGGTGGGTAGAGGGAGAGGAAGGCAGAGCTAGGGAAACTGATAAGAAATCCCAGCAAAAGGTTGCAGGGAGATAAAGGCCAGAGATAAGAGTGGGAGCAGAGGAGAAAATTAGGGAATTGCAGCTTTTTAGCTGCATGGAGAGTTTAACTGCATAAAAAATCCACTTGTTCAATTAAACAGTCTGCTTTGAATCAAAATTATTGATAGGAAACATTCAGGGCTGGAGATCAAAGCCAGGATCTTGCATGTGCTAGCAGAGTGCTCCATCATGGCTATACCCTCAACCCCTGCAAAGACTTTTTAAAAAATTGACTAAATACAGTTAAAGATGAATTATTGCTAAATATTAAGGATGAACCTGCTCCGAAGTCTCGCAGGCAGGAAGTAGGCAGCTGCAGACAGTGAGAGTTAGTGACCTTCCACGGAAAGGCTGGCAGTCCAGGATACACTCCTATGTGGTGTTGTATGGGTTTCCACGCTATGGCTAACTTTGAGCTAACAATGTCAACCAGCTTGCAGATCCTAAAAACATGCAAAGGGAAGATCGATGGAGCCTTGTAAGCAAGAAGAGGCTAAGTCATTGCTCAGAGTGAGCCCACATCCCAGACAGCAGGGATTCTACTTGAAACAAACTCCAGGGGTGCCCCTCTGAGCCCCGAGGAATGGCAGAAGAGAAAGAAGTGAGACTGGCTTCAGGTGCAGATCAGTTCACAGAGCTGAAGAGAAGCACAAAGGGAAGCTGTCTTCATCCAAGAAGAAAATCTGGTGTTTGAGTGCCTATCTGTGTCTGCGGCTCAGGACTGCCCCAAGACACAGACCCTTTCTCTAAAAATAAGGATGAAACGAATAATATCTCTAGCATGAGGCATCTCCAGAAGGGTCTCCCCCCAGGCTGGAATTTCACAGCCTCCCCCTCACTGCACCATTGCCCCTCCCGGCTTCGCTTTATGCCGGTGCTGGCCCCTTTCTGCCGTCTTCTCATTTGTCTGGACTGTCCCAAAGCTGTCAGGGGAGAAGCCATGTTTACCTGCCCCCTGCACAAGAGACAAGTGAGAGAAACCACACGTGTTTCTGTGGACTTTCTCCATTATGCTTTGGTCCCTTGCAAACCTTTAGATTCTCAGAGTTTTCTGATAATTTTCCAGTTGGCTTAAAATTGGGATCCTGTCAGTCTAAAGAGCCTGAGAAATCCTACTTATTTGCCCTGTAAAATTCTAATACTGACAGAAGGCACTGAACTGGGATTAGATTTATATTTTTACTTTGGGCAAGTCATTGCCCATGGACGGCACTGTCTGAGTCTGTTTTCCACCTATAAAATCAGCAGATAAACTGAGTGTGGGGTCACAAGCCTGTAAGCCCAGTGCCGAAGGTAGGTAAGCTAGTCAGACATCTTGTAGGCAGTTAGATAGGGCCGGCCCTTGAAAAGCTCACTTGGGGGCTGGGGATATAGCTCAGTGGTTCTGGCACCTGTCTTGCAAGCGCAAGGACCCGGGTTCAATTCCCCGGTAACCACATACCATACTGGGCATGGAGACTCACGCCCAGCAGCAACAAGTACCACATACCACAGTGCCAGGCATGGTGGCTCATGCCCATAATCCCAGCACTTGGGAGGCAGAGGCAGGAGGATTGCTGTGATGTGAGTTGGAGGCTGAGCTCAGGGCCAGCCTGAACCACAAAGCGAGATCCTGTCTCAAAAAACCTGAAAAAAAAGAGAAAAGCCCACATGGAGGAGACCAAGGAGCCAGCATGGAGGACAGTCAAGGAGCCAGCATGGAGGACAGTCAAGGAGTCAACATGGAGGACAGTCGAGAGACCTTCACTGAAGGCCAACATTCCTGACGGAGAGAAACTCTCACACCCATGTAGAATAAATAGCAGTGATCAGTAGTCTCTAATAGGTATCAGCTCCTCTCAGCTCTCCAGGGCCCAGCAAGGCTGCTGCACAGGAGCCCCGAGTCCATCCCCAGGATGGCGCGCGCAGCCCGCAACATGAAGCGGGCTGTTGCCCAGGAGCCCAGCTGGGTGTGAAGGCAGGTGCTTCGGGTCCTCCCTACTTGGGCCTCTCCACAGATGGATCGCTGGGAGCCCTCCTAACCCAGAGGCCAGGATAGTTACCAGTGCAAACACCCCAGAGAGCAGGGCAGACAGATAGGGCACTTCCACGGCCCACCCCCAGAGGCTATGCAGTGTCATCCTCACCACACCATCGTATCAGGAGATCAGGAAGTCCCACTCAGGCTCAAGGGGAGGAAGGCTGGCCCTTAACACCCAATGGAAGGAATATTATGGTCACATCATAAAAATAGTATGTGAGATGAAGAGTAGTATTGCATCACCTTTGAAAAATACAATCCGTGGGCAGGGGATTTAGCTCAAGTAGTACCACACCTACCTTGCAAGTTGAAGAGCCTGAGTTTGATCCCTGGTACCAAAAAAAAAAAAAAGGAAATATGCAATCTGTCACCAGACCTCGACTTTGTATCGTGTTTGTAGGTTTTTCTGCTATGTGGTCACTATTTAATTATTGTTGGTTCTAGTCTGCCTCCTGTCACCCTCTTCATAATCCAGTGAGGTAGTTCTATTTCTTTTAATATACCCAGATGTGGCTCACGTACATATTTGTTTTATCAAGTGTGTCCAGTGCTGGCTCATGAACTGGATGCGGCTGCTTGCCTGGATGCTCTGAGTGAAGAAAGATTCTCTTCTACCATAGGTATGAAACATATGGTAGTTAATGTATATAAGTAACAAAACTTCCTGCACTTTTTAGTATTTTTTAGTTGGCATTTTGTTTTATTTTGTTTTTTGAGACAGAATCTCGCTTTCTACTTAAGGCTGGCCTCACCCTCATGACAATCCTACCTCAGCCTCCCAAGTGCTGGGATTACAGGTGTGCACTGCCATACCCAGCATGGCATGCTACTTTTTAAATTGTGGATTTTTTCTTATCTGGATTTCCATTTCTTCTTCACTCTCTAAGATGGCTCAATCCAGGCCAGGCTTTTCTTGTGTCTGCAGTGGTAGAGCTCAGTAGTACTGGTCCTGTAGGCAAGACCTCATCTAGTGCCACAGTCTCCACTACACCCTATAGCCATCTCACATTGTACTGTACATTACATTGTACTGTTTTTTAATTTTTTAAATTTTATTCTGATACCAAGAATCAAACTGAGACTTTGTGCCTGCAAGGCAGACACGAAGCCACTGAGCTAAACCCCCAGCCCTCCTCCCATAACATTTTACATATTATGTTTTCATAAGCATATGCTTTCAAGGCTTCCTGCTTTAGGACTCAAAGGGCCTCTAATCTACCATGGAAAAGAACAAATTATCGTTATACTTTTGATCTGGCGTATTCAAAATATTCTAGAGCTAGTTACCTTTAGGAGTTTCTTTCTTTTTCAGTCTGCTCTCAGGGAGCAACTACCAGACTGCTGTTTTCCGTAAGAGGCAGCACCTGCACTCAGCTGACTGGAAGAACAGACCGAGGATGTGTCCCACTTCCGGTGGCATCCAGCTGTTCACTCCCAGGGGCCTGTCTGGGAAACCCCACAGTGAAGCTGGATTCTCCCTCGGGTCCTGAATTGCCATTAACCCTGGAGAGGGGCGTAACTTGAAATTCCCAAAAGGGGTAAGGGAAACTCAGACAGGGAGTGCCAGTGCCAGCGTTTCCCAGCGCCACACACTACTCCAGCCAAGTCCACGCACAAAGACCTTCTCTCGGAAGGATAAGGGCCCAGTGTTCGCTCCACCGTTCAAAACGGGTCCTCAATATTCCTAGTGGCTCAGAAACACAATGTTCACTTTGTTCTTTCAAGGGTTCTTGGTTTTGTTTCCAAAATGTCAACAGATAACTGTTAAGTGTTGATTAAACAACCCAAAGAGCTTTGCCTGGGGAGAGCTTTCACGCAGTCTCCTTTGTGCCCTTGAGAAAAACCTGGGCCCCACTGAAAGGGCTGCAGGCAGGTTGACCTTCATCTCAATACTTCCTTCCCCTTTGGGGCTTCAGTTGTTTTGTTCTGTTTTGTGTTGCGCATCACTGAGAACTGAATTCGCAGAGAAAACTATACATCCAGCCCCTTTTTATTTGTTTTGAGGAAGTCTTGCTAAGTTGCCCAGCAGCTTGGCCTTAAACTTGAAATCTTGCCTCTGTCTACTGTGTACCTGGGGTCACAAGCACTTGGTGCCATTCTTGGCTAGTTAAGCTCTTTAATGCTGGTAAAATGCTCATCCTTAACACAGCTAGTGCTCAATAACACGAAATATCTATAGTTTCAATCTTCTTAACTGTCAGAGCACTCTGCACTACCAGGCTGCAGTGTTTATGGCGGCAAGGAGCCCTCCCACTAAAATCCATCCTGGTTTTCATTTGTTAGTTTTTTGAGCCCTCGCTTCCTAATTCATGCTGGACCTGAACTCCCCTTGTGGCCCAGGCTGCCTTCAGCTCGAGGCCATCTCCTTAGCTCAGCCTGCCAGGTACTGGGATTACAGGTGCATCACCACACCCTTCCTCCAACCATAACTGCGATCCTAAATTTCATATTTCTTATTCCTTTACTGTTCATTAATATCTAGCCCAGCTCTCTATCCGAAACCTAATAACAATCATTTCTAGTCCTCCTAAGTCAGTAATTTGGGCAGTAACCCATAGAGAAAAGTCACTGCTGCTGATCCCAGAAACAGCTCAGCTCTGGCTGTTGGGTCCACTTCCAAGATGGCCGTCTGCTGGCTGGCTTTTTTGTGCTGGGATGAGGCCCTGGAACTGAGGTTTTTTTCCCCACATGGATCTCTTCACATGGCCTGGGCTTCCTTATGGCGTGGCTCCAAGTCTGAGTTTTCTATGAAAGGAAAACAATGGCTGGATGTATGGCTCTTTGTGACCTAACCTCAGAAATCACAGTTCCATATAGCAAATGTTGAAGCAGTTAAATGCCCCAAGAGGAGCAATAAAGGAAAATGGTGCCGCTTACCTTCATGAGGGTCAGTGCAGTGCTGGAGGAAAAGGAAACAAGAGTATTTCTGCTGCCACTTTTGGAAAAATCAACCTACCCCCTACCCTATATACCTTAGATTACACACTATTTACATCTTTAAACACCATAAACCCATTTGTACTGAGTATATTCTTTACAGCTTTGTTTCCTCAACATCTATAAGTCACTTAGTGACTGAGAGATTTGTTTTCAGAATTTATCACAATTTAACCCATTCTTCCTTCCTTCCTTCCCTCCCACGTATCTTTATGCTGTTTTGTTCCGTGCTAGTCTGAATATTTTCATTGAACTCTGCACATGAGCCTCAGACAGTGGTTCTCAACCAAGAGGTGATACTTAGTAATGTCAGAGACAGCTAGCAAATGTCTCACACTTTTTTCATTTTCATGATCAGAGTTAGGGGATTTGCGACTGATGACTAGTGGGTATATTGCTGTC